>JANAVB010013398.1:29148357-29365857 GCA_029216955.1 Iris pallida
ACGAAGGAGCGGTGGCGGTGGTCCGACAAACCCTACAAAGGTACTCCACTTGCTCAAGACAGAAGATTAACCCAGCAAAGAACATCATCTATGCCCACCATAATATCAAAAGAGAGCACGCAATGAGACTCGCCCACTTAACGGGTTTCTCCATCAATCATCCCCCATTCAACTACCTGGGATGCCCCCTCCTGTACGAAAAATTAAACGCCAGAATATTTGAGACTTTGATCACTCGTATCAGGAACAAACTTGTCGGGTGGCATAACGCTACTTTATCCCCAGCTGGCAAGATTATTCTTATCAATCACGTGCTCACCTCTATTCCTATCTACACCTTAGCAGCGTGCTCCCCGCCTTTGAAGGTTCTTTCTTCGATCGAGCAGATCTTTTGTAATTTCTTCTGGGGGCATTGCAATGGCATTAACAAACATCATTGGGCTAGCTGGAATTTTATGGCTCATCCCACTGAGGAGGGGGGATTAAGATTTAACAAACTCATTCACATCGTGAAAGCCTTCTCGATGAAACTGTGGTGGAAACTTCGCACGTACGAGAATTTATGGACCAGATTTATGAAGAACATGTACTTCAAGCATATCCATCCATCCGAAGCCAAATCCAACTGCAGATCATCAGCGGCTTGGCGGCTCATCCTTAGAGGTTATGACCTGGCCGAGCCAGAGATGAGACTTCAATTGGGGGACGGTGAGTCGGATCCTTTTCGAGAGCGATGGATTGGGGATAGCTTGATAATGCGACGCATGGAGATTCCTACGGATAGCAGAATCAGAGACTTGTGGAACAACTTTAGCGAAGACTGGAACTGGGATAAGATCCGCGAATGGGCCAACAACGACACGGTGGAGATCATTCAAGCGAGCGGCTTGAAGATCGGCCGCGAGGCCGACGCACTGAGATGGACACGCGAGGCTTCCGGGGCATTTTCGGTGAGGTCGGCGAGACTCGCTGTCCGCGGTCCGGGCTAGCCGTAGCAGCCCATCAATCAATACTGGAACTCCTGCATCCCTATGAAATGGTCATTCCTCATGTGGAGAGTCATGAGAAAGAAACTGCCTACCGACGATATCCTCAATACCATAGGGATTAGCTTGGCCTCCACATGCAATTGCTGCTCAGATCGTCAGATTGAGACTATCGACCACATCTTCTGCCAAAGAAGCCTGCCAGGCAGGGTATGGAGGATCCTCAGCCAACCCTTCAGAATGGAGCCTGGAGGCGGATGCTTCCACGATCTAGCAATCTCGTGGGGTAGAGCATCCCACGGGCACCAGATCATCGCAGTAGCCGCCACATGGACGATTTGGAAGAATTGTAACAAGGCTAGATGAAGATCACCAATACTCAGCCGACCAGCTCATCCGGAAGGTCTTCCGACCATGTCACAAAAGGAGCACTCTGTGCTCCCACAGTCCGTCATCATTCTAGTTTCCCTAACCCTAATCCTCGGCGTTCCTGTGTCTCCCCCTCTTTTTTTCATTTTGGGTGGTATACTTGTACAGTTCTGACTTGTATACACATCAGGCTTCGGCATTTTGAGCCTTGATTAATAAAGAGAGGGGTTTTTATTTATATATTTATATATATATATATATATATATATATATATATATATATATATATATTTTATATATATATATATATATATATATATATGTCACCCTATATATATATATATATATATATATATATATATATATATATATATATATATATATAATATATATATATATATATAATATATATATATATGTATTTTATATATATAGGGTGACATATATATATATATATATATATATATATATATATATATATATATATATATATATATATTAAAAAATATATATATATATATATATATATATATATATATATATATATATATATATATATATATATATATATATATATATATATATATATATATATATATATATATACCCTATATATAAAATATATATATATATGTCACCCTATATATAGGTGGGTGTGTGTGAACAATTTAGAGTGTCAAGGCACAGTGTAGTGTTCTGTGTCAACATAGCAGTATAGTGAGATAGGGGGCTGTGTGTGTGTGTACTGGTTTTAGTGTGTGTGTGAGTGTGTGTGTGTGTCTATGTGTGTGTATATGTGTGAAAAAGAGTGAAGGGTAAATGTATATATCAAAGAGATAGTGTAATGACATATAGGGTGTTCAGATTAGAGGTAGTGTGTCAAAGTGTCTAGTGTAGCAGTTAACAACAGTAGGTAATCAACATAGTGTAATGAGTAAAGTGTCAAGTTAGTGTAATGTGGACATTAGCATGTAGAGGTGAAGTGTGTATCAACATGTGAAGGGTTCAGTTAAGTGAAAGGGTTAGAATCTCAGGAAAACATTCACATTTCAGTCGAGATAACCTAAATAACAATTTAACATATGCACACATGAAACCAGCACGTATCAGAACATGAACCCTGCCAATACAAACCAAATCGAACACCCACATCATCCCAGATATTAAACATGCATCTCAGTTCATAATTACAACTAAAATATTATATAAATTATCAATTTAATCACGTAATAACAAAATAAACTCAGTTTATATTGGTATCAGAAAATATATGAAAACTGACCAAACAACCTAATTCACAATTAAAATCCCAATTAAATGTCAAATTAGTGTGTGCAGACATAGGGCACATATCACACGTGTTAAGGGGGTTCATCTCGTATCCACAAAACTGGACACGAGGTGTCCAAACACAATTTAAACACACAGCAAGAAACTGGCTCAAACACTGCCTCGTGCGAGCGTGTCAAGTTCTCGTGGACACGACACGAGCCACGACACATCTCGTGTTCGTGTCCACACGTATCCCACATGTAGGGCTACACACTGGACACAACACGAGGCGCCCACGACACGTATTCGTATGATACGACACGCGTATCAGACGTGAATACACACGCGCACAGTCACAGAACTAAACACATGCACACACGTTTTTGTGTCCGACACGACACGAGAAGCCATGAAACTTTAGGGACTCGTTTGCAGACAATGCCCCTACATGTCCCTCAAGTTTCATCCCTCCTCGTAGCGTATCGTGTCTGTTGCATGCCTCGAGCAGCAGGACACAGCACGCGGGCGTGTGTGACCAAGTTCATGTCCATTTTGGACATAAATACGGCACGAATACTTGCTCAGACATGTGGATCTGTGATGAGCACACTGAGGGCTATAAAATCATGTAATTACTTGTAGAAAATGAGAACAAAACATTCATTGAAGTATTTTATCAAACACAAACCCTAGGACACTGATACATGTCCGATACAGATACCAAACCAATTTCAATTCCTACAAACTCACTCTACAGCTAGGGGACACCTAGATGGATGCTTCTATGGAAAGAAAATGGAGATTTGAATCAATTTGAGGGATTTTACCTATTGAGAGATATTTCAATCAAAAAGCCCTAAAATGAGAAGTCCTCCTCCAATAGCAATGGCCAAGTGAGCTCCAAGCCTTGCAAGCAAGCTCCCTTCAACCTTTACTGCAGAAATGACCTCCAATGTAAGTGAGTGGGATCAATTTGGTGGAGGAATGGTGAGATTTGATGATTTGGGGAAGAACTATTAGGATTTCTAAAGGGAGATTTCTAAAAGAGGCAACTGACTAATAAGAGATATTATATAGGGGGGTTGGGGTCTCCATATGGCTACTATAGGGGGCCGGTCACATGAGATTAGGGTTAGGGTTTCTTTATAAATGGTCATGGGCCTAATGCACTAGCTAGTAGATTAAGCCTTCTAACTAAAGGGGCCAACTACCAAGGAGACCCATTCTCTACATGAACCCAAGTCAACTTAAGTCAACTTAAGTTAGATTAGGGTCCACACCATTCTACCATGCTAACTAAGTCACCAAGGTCAAAGTCAGACACTAGGCTAGTCTCTATAGTCTCAACTAGGAAAAGTCAAAAATCACAACCAATAATCAAACTATAATAAAATCATTAAAAATAATATCATAATGACCAAAATACCCTCAAACTAAAATATGGTAGTGACAAATCTACCCTCCTTAAAAGAATATTGTCCTCGAAATTGAAAGACGAAACTAACTGATGAGAAGGATAGAAAATCATACCTCAAGGTCCAAATAGATAAGGGTATCGCTCGCGCATCTCATACTCCCATCCCCAGGTAGACTCTCCTGGAGAATGATGCCTCCATGCGACGCGAACCAAGGGTATCACATGGTTCCTCAGAACCTTCTCTCGTCGATCCAGAATCTCCACAGGCTGCTCTGGATAACTAAGAGTAGGTCCCACCTCAATCTCTAAGTGATCGAGTACATGGCTAGGATCTGCCACATACTGTCTCAACTGTGACACGTGGAATACGTTATGGACTTCTATTAATGCAGGTGGCAAGTCTAGCCTGCAAGCCACGTCACCGACTCATCCGCTAAACACGAAAGGTCCGATGAAGCGCGGGCTAAGCTTTCTACCTCCACCAAAACGTATCGTACCACGTATCGTAGATATCCTCAAGAAAACCAGATCTCCAATCTAATCACAAACAAGGTCTCAATTACTAATATAATCAAACATGATCAACAAAATCACAAACAAAACAACTCCTAATTCTAATCCTATCTCTAAGCTGTACCTCAAACTCCAAAGATCCATGGTGGCTATCGGCCCAGTGCCGATGTCTATCCTGCGCCACGCGAAGTCGATCTCTGATGAGTTTCACATTTTCGGCTGCATCCACAACTATCTCAGGTCCCAATAAAGTACGCTCTCCAACGTCATCCCAAGACAAAGGTGTACAACATCTACGCCCGTACAATGCCTCAAATGGTGATATCTCAATGTTGGCCTAAAAACTGTTGTTGTATGCAAACTCCACTAAGTGCAGGTGCTCCTCCCAGGATCCTCTAAAATCTATGACATAAGTCCGTAGCATGTCCTCGAGTGTCGGAATAGTTCTCTCTGACTGTCCGTCCGTCTGAGGGTGGTATGTAGTACCAAACTTGAGCTGAGTGCCCAAACTAGTCTGCAGACTTCAGCAGAAATAAGAAGTAAAGCAACTATCCCAATCCGAGACAATGCTCATCGAAACTCCATGTATTCTGACAATCTACCGCATATACATCTCTGCGAGACTCTCAGTAGACGTACCCACTTTAAATAGCAAAAAGTGAGCTGATTTGGTTACCTGTCTACGATGACCCAAATTGCGTCTTTCCCTCCTGGTGTACGCGACAATCCAGAAACAAAGTCCGTCGTGATGTGCTCCCATTTCCACTCTAGAATGGGCAATGGTTACAACAAACCTCCTGGTCACTGCCTTTACCTGCTGACAGACCAAACATCTAGCTATGAAGCGAGCTACCTCTCGCTTCATCCCATACCACCAAACATGCTCCCACAGATCTCTATACATCTTGTTGGCACCTGGATGTATAGAGTACTGCGAACGGTGGGCCTCCTGCATCACCTGCTCCCAAGTTCTCCATTGGACACACACAGTCTGGAACTGTGCCTCAATGCGCCATCCTCTGCAAGAACAAACTCATCATCCACCAATCCCGCTCGAACCTGCTCTTGGATATACTGTAGAGAAATATCCTCGAACTGGGTCGACTTGATCCTCTCCATCAAGTCCGACTGAATCTGAAGGCCCCATATCTGCAACTCAACTCCTGGCACAATCACCTCGATCCCCAGGCTCCTCAAATCTGCTAGTAAGTGACGATCCATCGTCAAACACATGGTTGTCGGATACCTACTCAAGGCATCGACAACCACGTTGGCCTTCCCTGGGTGACACTACAAGGAAATGTCAAAGTCCTTCATCAACTCCAACCATCTGTGCTGCCTCATGTTGAGCTCCTTCTATGTAAACACATACTTCAAGCTCTTATGATCTGTAAAGATCTCCACCCGCTCTCCGTATAAATAGTGTTTCCATAACTTCAAAGCAAATATAACTGCTACAAACTCTAAGTCGTGGGTAGGGTAGTTCTTATCATGGGGACGTAACTGCATCAAAACATAGGCAATCACCTTCCCATGCTGCTGCAAGACACAACCAAAACCCTTTTCTGAGGCATCACTGTAGATAGTGAACCCGCCTGATCCTGATGGCAATGTCAGAATCGGAGCTATCATCAGCCGCTTCTTCAACTCATCAAAAGCGACCTGACACTCCTCTGAACAGATAAACTCTGCGTCCTTCCGGGTCAGCCTAGTCAATGGCTCTGCAACCCGGGAGAAATCCTGCACGAATCTCCTGTAGTAGCCTGTCAATCCCAAGAAGCTCCTGATCTCCGCTACTGAACTTGGTACTGCCCAAGCCTCAACTGTTGTGATCTTTTTTGGGTAAACTGAGATCCCATCTCCAGTCACAACATGACCCAAGAAGTCAACTTGGTCTAGAAAGAACTCATACTTCGAGAGCTTGCCATAAAGCTCCTCCCTCCTGAGAGTCTCCAGAACCACTCTCAAGTGCTCCTCATGCTCCTCTTCGGTCTTCGAGTATACCAAGATATCATCGATGCACACCACCACAAACTTATCCAAGTACTGGTGGAATACCTTGTTCATCAGGTTTATGAATATCGTCGGGACATTAGTCAACCCAAACGGCATCACCATAAACTCAAACTGGCCATACCGCATCCTGAATGCTATCTTCGGGATATCCTCCTTTTTTACCTTCATCTGATGGTAGTCTGACCTCAGATCAATCTTAGAAAATACCCTCGTCCTACTCAACTGATCGAAGAGATCGTTGATCCTTGGAAACGGGTACTTGTTCGTGATCGTAAGGTTGTTGAGTGCCCTGTAGTCGATACACATCCGTACCGACCAATCCTTCTTCGGTACAAAGAGTACCGGTGCACTCCATAGTGAAGAACTCGATCGGATGAAGCCCTTGTCCTTTAGCTCATCCACCTGCTTCTTCAAGTCTACTAGCTCATTGTTGTTCACCCTATAGATGTGCTGAGATGTCGGCTCTGTGTCGGGCACTAAGTCTATAGAGAACTCCATGCCTCTGTTCGGTGGTAGTCCTGGAAAATCCTCCGAAAAGACGTCCATGAACTCCGCTATCAAAGGGTGTGTCATTGCCTGCTCTTCAACTGATACTCCAAAGAAAGCTCCGCTGCTCTGTTCCGCCTGCCATCAGGTGAACTCGAACTCTGACTCTCCTGGTGCTCTGAAAAGAACTCTACCCCCGCAGCAATCTATACCGGCATGGTGCCTGCTCAACCAATCCATACCGAGCACGATATCGTAGTTCGGTAGTGGCATCACGAGCAGACTCATATCCAGTTCTCAGCCTCCCAAATCAACTCTTCGACCCTTGCAAATATCACTAACAAGGATGATGCCACCCCCGGTCGTGATCTTGCAAGTCCTAGGCAACGACTCAGAAATAAGATGGTGTCTAATAGAAAAAGATACAGATATAAAGCTGTGGGAAGCCCCAGAATCGAACAATACAAAAGCTGGAACGGAGTCGAGAAGAATAGAACCTGCGATCAGCTCTCCGATAGCCTCTGTATCCTCAGCTGCCATAGCAAAAGCTCGCCCCTGCTGACCTCTCCTGGCCTGCTGCTGGTGCTGGATGAACCTCTGCTGCTGAGTCTGCAGTGGTCCCTTCGCCTGTCCTACCGGAGCCTTGGCTCCTGTTCCCTGAACTGCTCGTCCCAAAAATATGGGACACTCCTTCAGCTGGTGCTCCGTCGAGCCACAGAGTAGGCACTTGCCTAACCTCTTCCTGCAGTCATTCCATCCATGACCCGACTTTTTGCAGAAGGTACAACTAACGGGCTGCTACCTGAGTGCCTGTGATTGAAACCTCAGCTGCGACTGTTGTACCTGTTGGAAAGGTGCACGGCCCTGTCCCTGGAATTACTGTTGCTGGAACTGCCTCTGTAGGTACTGCTGCTGAAAGTGAAGCCTTTTGGCCTGGCCTCCGCTGCTCTCGGCTCCGTGTGCATTCCGTCCTCTCTTGAGCTTCAGCTCAAGATCATCCTCTGCTGCCATGGCCCCCGACAGGATCTCCTTAAACGTAGCATCCATGTCGCTCTTGGTCAAGGACTTGACCTCCTTGACTAACCCCTTCCGGAACCTCCGGGCCTTCGCGGTCTCACTGAGTCCCTCGACGAATCTGTCCAGACGGCAGAACTCTCTAGCATACTCCTCCACGGTCTGGTTCCCCTGAACCAGACTCTCAAACTGCGTCTCCAGAGTGACGACTGCTGTGTCAGGGAAAAAACTTCTCCTGAAACAGTTTCTTGAAAGCTACCAAAGTCTGACCCTCGATACCCACCATAGGGTCCGTCTGGTACCAAGTGCGAGCCAAGTCCTGCATCTCATTACCTGCCGCCTCAATCTGTAGTCGGGCTGGAATCTCCGCCAGTCGGAAGATCTCCTCGATGTGCTCTATCCAGTCATCCGCATACAGAATCCCCTCTGTGCCGCGAAAGTCCCGCGGACGCATATTCTAGAACTCCTGGATCCCTGGTATCCTCGGCTGATACTGTTGTATCTGGCATGCTTGGGGCTACGCAATGACCCTCTCCACCGTCGTCAGGGCAAGCTGATGGGCATTCTCTATGCCCTGCTGAAAATGAGCGGACTACTGCTGCTGGGCCTCGATCATCCTCTGAAAAAAAATGAACAACTATGCTGTGTCAACCGATCCCGAAGGCGGCTGCTGCTGGAAGAAATCAGGAATGACGGGGAAAGGTCATTGTACCGGTGGAGGTGAACCTCAAAATGCAGCAGAAATGCCAACCTGAGCTGGCATAATAGGAGCCGCGGTCTCGGGGCCCTACTAAACAGGACGAGAGGTGGCCGACCTCTCGATAGTATCCCCCGGGCCGGAGAAATGAGATCGTATCTCCATAACCATCCTGAAGACAGATCAAACAAGAAACAATTACTGAGAATTAAGCAAAAAATCAAAGGAGGACAGTTTATTTTCAAAGGAAAGCATTTAATCAGCAAGAATTTAGATGGCAAGTATTGGATAAGAGTTTTTCCTAAATGTGATTGAGTACCTCCAAAACCTTATCCTATATCCTACTGCAGGCTGCAGTGATACTCTAGTTCAAGTACTACTACAAATTCCGACCTGCATGGGCCACCACTAAAAATGTGTCATAACCCACACCCAGTGTAAGGACACGAAAAGTGGGTACGTCCAGCCTACGCCATAGTATCGGCGATAGAACGCTGTCCTATGTCACATACATCTAACAATTATAAGGTACCGGTACAGTATATACTCTCCAAACGGAGAATAATACAGCAATGTACAGCTCAATCACAAATAAGGTAGAAGTACGGTAAGATAGATAGATATGATATCAAAATCACCAAATAAAATACAAACAGGAGAAGAAGTCTGAGTGTCTAAGATAACATCTCCACAAAACATCCAGAATAATAACAAGATCCCAAATATATACATCAATGTATCCAAATGAGAAAGACAGTAAATATATAACTAGTCTAGCTAACTAACTTAAACTACTGGGGTAATGTCCTCTACAAGGACTGGGTCCTCCTGGGAGTCCAGCTCGCAGGTGTCATCTAGGGCTGCTCCATAGTACGTAGGACAAAACTCCTCAGTGTCATCTGTAATATTTCAACAGGTCCAATCAGGACAGAAATGAGCACACAATCTCAATAGTTCATATTATGACAGGAATATAAAGCATGCAATAGAGTAAAATACATGAAGCGCTAAAAGAAATGTACATAAAAAGAGAGAGATAACTGTACTGGAAATATCTACGATAAATAAAGAACTACAAGTGACTAGTGACGTAGAGTACAAGAAAGACATGTGAACGACTTGAATTTAAATATGATTACACTACTGAGTTTGTACATGACTATTTGGAATTGTTCACATAACTGCTTCTACTCCCCCGTACCCCAATCAATACACAAGGATCTAGACAGGTTATGTTATTGTACATGATCATCACATGGGGCTCATAAATGAGTGCACATAGAGTTATACATGAGGGCTTTGTGAATATGAGAGTACATGAATCACAAGATGAATAGTGAGAGCACATGAGTACATGATGAAAGTGAAACACACATGACATGATGTACCTGTAAGCCCCTAGATTTTAAAATATTATTTTTATAATTTTAAATAGTATTTATATCTTTAAAATGAGTTATTATAATTATTAGAAATTTTCTAAAATTTTAATGATTTTTAAAATAATTTTTTTAAAGATAAAAATATTATTTTGCAATTATTTAAATTGTCTTTATATCAGTTTGTAATTTATTAGATTGTTTTTAAGTCGGTTTGTAATTTTGTATTGTCTGTGCAAATTAGAATTTGTACAGAACACTGCGGGATAGGTTTTGCAAATTAGGTTTTGCATTTTGCTAAGGCAGTAGGGTTGGTTTGTAAAACCCCAAACTTGGGGGACCTAACCGTAAAACACCCGTCACTCCCCCACGACTTCGCCGACGACCGACGACCGGCCGACCTAAACCCTAATTTACCGTAACCCTAACCCTAATCCGACCGACTTCTCGACCCTATAATTCAACCCCGACCCCAAACCCTAACCCTACACTATTTTCAGACGACCTCAGCGCCTCCCTAACACCCTCCTTCTCCGACGAGCTCGCCGGAGTTAGCGCCTTGCCATCGCCGCCGTTCCAGCCCTCGCCGTAGCCTCTCACCACCACCACCTTGTTTCCCTCGACGAGACGAACCCAGCGCCACCCTTCACCACCGACCCCGACGCCTACGGCCGCCGCTAGCACCCCCGATAGCTTCCTCGCGCCGGACACGTATGTGTCCCTTTGTATTTACTTCACCCCGTGTCTCATTTTCACGTGGATGACTCGTTTCGTGTCGGTGAGTTTGATGGTGGACTCGGACACAAGGAACTCGTGTTGTGCGTGTCGTGCATACTTTGGAGACAGGACTCATGTGTCTTCGTGTCCCTAACTGTCAGGACACGAAGACACAGAACCATTGGGCTAATGGGTTGGTTATCGGGTTTGGGTTGTTTTTCCAACCCGTTAATCTATTTCACAATAAAACTAACCTAAGCCCTAACCCGACCAACAAGCTCGAGCTGGCCCCCTGGTTAGTCGAGTGGCGCTCAGACCCACCCCTTGTACCAGCGGGTCGAGTTCGAGCCCCTTTTTTGTGTTTTTGTTTGGTTTTGTTTTATTTTTTTTGTTTTATATTATATATATATATATACTGTATTTATATATATTTTTTATATATATATATACTGTATTTATATATATATATATATATATATATATATATATATATATTATATTAAGTATTTATATATATATATATATATATATATATATATATATATATATATATATATATATATATATATGTATATTTATTTTATATATATATATATATATATATAAAATATATATATTTTTTATTTTTATATATTTATATATATAAAAATAAAATACATGTATACATATATATATATATATATATATATATATATATATATATATATATATATATATATATATATATATATATATATATTTCAAATACAATTTCAAATACATATATATATATATATATATATATATATATATATATATATATATATATATATATATATATATATATATATATATATATATATATATATATATATATATATATATATATATATATTTCAAATACAATTTTGTGCAAAATGTTATTATGTATAAATTCACAAGTTATTTTATTATGACTTGTATATTTCACCATTTTAAAATATATTGTTAAAATACCTTAATGTATATTTTTATATATATTAATTATTATATTTTATTTATCGTGGCCATTTGGTGTCCAAACCTAACATGGATTTTTGGACCCAAATGTGTCTAATACATTCAAAGTCTGTACAAGTCATATTGGACGATTCATGACTGGGTCCCGTATCTGGACTTCGGTTCAATTTCGAATACGTGGATAAAATATTAAATAATTAATAAATTATTTTCTAGACATTGTTACTTGCTATTTTTGAATTTTTATATATATTTTAAGTGCTGTAAAAATATGAAAAAAATTGTATTTAAATACTATGTTAATTTAGGTAAATTTATAACTTTTCCTGCATTTAATATGTACTTTTTGCATTTTATAAAAATAGGAAAACAAAACTTATTTTTAGGATACATATATTTACTGATTTTTAATAAATATCTATGAGGGTTTATAAATTCCAGAAAAAATTAGTATAAATTTCTATAATTAACAAGGATCATTTTGGTACATTATTTTATGTATAATTGAGCCTTTTGTCTATCTTAAAAATTGTCAGAACACAGTGTACAGTCTGATTTATTTATTGATTAATTACGACTTACGATGTATTGTGTGATTTTGGGTTATTGTAGTATTAGACCTCACCTTACCATAGTGTAAAGGCCATAGAAAGTTGGTTTGGGTATTGTGTCACTCCACATTGGTCTCCTATACTAAAGTTATCATTTGGCTAGGTGTCCAGTCAGAAAGTCGTGTCGCACAAGTAGTGTCTTAGTGTTAACTTAGTATAAAACTAAGTTTATGTGTTATTTTTACAGTGACGAGACACCAGACATCTATAACATTTTCTTCACTACCTTACTTTACTAGAGGCAAGTACCTCTACAAACTTTATTTACAGCATATAATGAATTGTGTATAAACCATGTTATTATCTAAACTGTAAGTCATATATCACCATATATTTCTTATGCTTCATACTACCCTCAGTATCCACCAATCTTTATACTGTTCTCGTATTACTCACATGTTATAAAAAGGGTTAAGGGAAAACTGTTAGTAGAGTACGTGATCATGCCCTCCTTCTTCGTATGTATTTACCGAGCACTGTTACATTCTATATGTAACTTTGTCGTATGTCTGATCTCGCATTTGAGTATGGATATACACCGATGCCGTTAAGTGTACATATGTACCCTTCAGAAAATTGATATGTACCACTGTACATCCTACTTTACCTATTGACTGATCACTCACCTGCTACAGTTTTAAACTTTAAAATAAACATATGATGCCATGATAGATTATGATATGCCATGATTCCTACACTTATGTTCATTTCATGTTTTGTATATTTAGTATGTTAGAAACAGTACTTGCTCCCGTCCTGACAGGATAACGTTGTAGGTATACTTACCGAGGAGGAGTTGCTATGCGATTCCTATTATGGAGTTGCTGACGAGGATTAGGGTTTACTTTACGAGGATATATCTGTGGAGAAACTCGTCTAGTTTGTTTATTTACTTGGGACTTTTGAGAGTAGTCATGTATTAGACTACGTATTTTGTAACTGGACCTGTATCCAGTTTTACATTTTGGACATGTACTCGGAACATATTTATATACGAGATGATTTTGTGTTTGGATATATTCTGACTCATTATTACATATAGAACTATTAACACACTTTGGTCTTATCTTATTTTTCTTTAGAATAGCTTACTACGTTTATTTCAAGCGTAGGCTGGACATGACTCGGCCTGCCCTAACAATTTGGGTAGCGGATCGTGACAGTACCCAATGCTCTCGAGGGGGATAACATCTCATAAAAAGATCCATATAGTAACAATCCATATTACCAACGTGACAACATCAAATAAAGTAATCTAGAGCAAGAATATAAGTCCTAGCAAGTATAAAATGATCAGAGAATATACTCGCCTGATATCCTGAGTATCTGATGAGTATAGATGTCCAGACAGAGTAGATGAGTCATATTTAGAGAAACACATGTCAAAACATGTTCAAAAAGGTAATACTGAAGATTACAATGCATTCTACATGATTTCTAGGTCATACTAGACTAAAGTCAACTCTTGGTCAACACTGGTCAACTTATAAAGTCAAACTAGTCAACCAAGCTATTCTAGGTCTAAACCTAGTCTAACAAGTCAATCTAGGCCTAACAAAGCCTAGTCTATGCAATCAATTTCAATCAAAAAGGTAACACAAGTATATATCTATAATATATATACATCACATATATGGCTAATGCCTATAACACGAGCAATGTTTATATGTACATATATGCATTAATCAATCATTCTCATATAGATTACATATAGGCGATTGCCTAAATCACAATATATATATATATATATATATATATATATATATATATATATATATATATATATATATATATATATGGGTGTGTGTGTGAACAATTTAGAGTGTCAAGGCATAGTGTAGTGTTCTGTGTCAACATATAGTGAGATGGGGGGCTGTGTGTGTGTACTGTTTTCAATGTGTGTGTGTGAGTCAATATGTGAGAGAGACTGAAGGGGTAAATGTATATATCAAAGAGATAGTGTAATGACATATAGGGGGTTCAGTTTAGAGGTAGTATGTCAAAGTGTCTAGTGTAGCAGTTAACAGCTGTAGGTAATCAACATAGTATAATGAGTAAAGTGTCAAGTTAGTGTAATGTGGACATCAGCATGTAGAGGTAAAGTGTGTACCAACATGTGAAGGGTTCAGTTAAGTGAAAGGGTTAGAATCTCAGGAAAACATTCACATTTCAGTCGAGATAACCTAAATAACAATTTAACATATGCACACATGAAACCTGCACGTATAAGAACAAGAACCCTACCAATACAAACCAAATCGAACACCCACATCATCCCAGATATTAAGCATGCATCTCAGTTCATAATTACAGCTAAAACATTATATAAATCAACAATTTAATCACGTAATAACATAATGAAACTCAGTTTATACTGGTATCAGAAAATATATAAAAACTGACCAAACAACCTAATTCACAATCAAAATCCCAATTAAATGTCAAATTAGTGTGTGCAGACATAGGGCACATATCACACATGTTAAGGGGGTTCATCTTGTGTCCACAAAACTGGACACGAGGTATCCAAACACAATTTAAACACACAACAAGAAACTGGCTAGAACACTGTCTCGTGCGAGCGTGTCAAGGGCTCGTGGACACGAAACGAGCCACGACACATCTCATGCTCGTGTCCACACGTAGCCCACATGTAGGGCAACATACTGGACACAACATGAGGCACCCACGACACGTATTCGTGTGATACAACATGCATATCAGACTCGAATACACACGCGCACAATCACAGAACAAAACACGTGCACACACATTTTCGTGTCCGATATGACACGAGAAGCTATAAAACTTTAGGTACACATTCACAGACAATGCCCCTACGTGTCCCTCAAGTTTCATCCCTCTTCGTTGCGTGTCGTATCCGCTGCATGCCTCGAGCAGCAGGACACAGCACGCGTGCGTGTGCGAGCGAGTTCGTATCCATTTTGGACACAGACACGGCACAAAAACTTGCTCAGATATGTGGATCTGTGATCAGCACACTGAGGGCTACAAAATCATATAATTACTTACAAAAAATGAGAACAAAACATTCATTGAAGCATTTTATCAAACACAAACCCTAGGACACTGATACGTGTCCGATACGGATACCAAACCAATTCCAATTCCTACCAAACTCACTCTACAACTAGCGGGCACCTATATGGATGCTTCTATGGAAAGAAAATGGAGATTTAAATCAATTTGAGGGATTTTACCTATTGAGAGAGATCTCAATCAAAAAGCCCCAAAATGAGAAGTTCTCCTCCGATAGCAATAGCCAAGTGAGCTCCAAACCTTGCAAGCAAGCTCCCTTCAACCTCTACTCCAGAAATAACCTCCAATGCAAGTGAGTGGGATCAATTTGGTGGAGGAATGGTGAGATTTGATGATTTGGGGAAGAACTATTAGGGTTTCTAAAGGGGGATTTCTAAAAGAGACAAGTGACTAATAAGAGATATTATATAGGGGTTGGGGTCTCTGTATGACTGCTACAGGGGGCCGGCCACATGAGATTAGGGTTAGGGTTTCTTGGAAAATGGTCATGGGCCTAATGCACTAGCTAGTTGATTAAGCCTTCTAACTAAAGGGGCCAACTACCAAGGAGACCCATTCTCTACATGAATCCAAGTCAACTTAAGTCAACTTAAGTTAGAGTAGGGTCCCACACCATTCTACCATGCTAACTAAGTCACCAAGGTCAAAGTCAAACACTACGCTAGTCTCTATAGTCTCAACTAGCAAAAGTCAAAAATCACAACCAACAATCAAACTATGAAAAAATAATTAAAATATATATCATAATGACCAAAATACCCTTAAACTAAATTGTGGTAGTGACACTGTCCTAGATGACGATGTCCTCAGAGCAAAGTACGAACTTTCTCTTAGATTTTCTTATGGACGAGCACCCTGAATCTCTACATTGTGCTATGCTTTATGCCTCACCCCATATATATAGGATGAGAAAATCATATTTTAGGTCATAATATAATTTTTAAATAGAAAGCCCTCAAATAAGAATCATATTACACCTAAAATAGTCCATCAATTATCCTATTTTAGATCATAATAGGATTTCCTAAAATAAGAATCATATTATATCTAAAATGTCACAACATCAATTATAGACATCCACATCTAATCAAATCTTATATTTAATTAGATTTAAATTCCATAAATATATTGTTACCAATTCCAGACTGGACTCAAACAATCTTTCCCTCCAGTCTGATGAGAGGGTATTGACCCCATGGGTCCTCAACTGGACTCCATGCCTATTATCCTACGACAGAGTTCCTGCTCTCCCATGCCACTGATCTCAGACCCCCCGAGATGCTTTGCATCTTCTTCTATCTCCAGCTCCTCGACCGTCATGTCGATGCTAGCTACCATGCATAGCACCTCCTACACCACTGGGGTCCTACTGATATCAATGACACGACCAAGACCATCCCTGACGATCAGCCTCACTATAAGTCTTGGCTGCCTGTCCCTGACTTCCAACTTCCACCAAAAAGTGTTAACGTTCCGACGAGCTTCTTCACCCTTGGCCGGTCCAACCAAGCGAACGGTGCGGTTCTTCTGAGATTCGAACTCCTGAACCTGCCCACCTTCGTATCCGATCTTGAAGCTCCCCCATACACATGCGTCCTCGAATAGAACATCACGTACTGTGGATGCCGTCGATGAACCAAAGCTTCCCTAAACTGTGTGAATGTTGATGCTTCCGCCTCAGATTGAGTTTGCTGCAAACTTTGATCTCCTTCCTGGCTTCGAACTGTTGAAACCGATGTCACTCCATGAAGCTCTGGCAAACCACGTGTAACGACCATAGTTTGTATTACGTATTCTGGTATACGTGTACGTATTTTGCATGTCTTCTTGCATGGTTATCTTGGCATTCATATGCTTGGTTCGGTTTGGTTTGCTTGGTTCGGCTTGGTTCGATTTTGTTGCATGTGGACCAACCCCTACCTACCTACCACCATCCCTCATTTATTAACCCACCAACGCATTCTCTCTCTTCATTCACTTCTTCATTTACTCTTCTCCTCCCTCCATTAACTCTCTCCACCGACCAGAGAGATAGGCTTAGGCAAGTACAACTTGCTTCATGGAGGAACTCAGATTTTGTTGTTCCATTGTCTTCCTCATGAGATTCTAAGTCACTTTAGTATTTAGCATTTTCGAATTCCATGGCTCATTTCATGTAGATCTAAGTTTTGGCATTTTTGATCTCATGGTTTTGATCTTCTAAAACTTGATTGTTTTCGAAATGGAGAGTTCCATGTAGTAGGGATTTCGATTTTACGCAAGTTTGGCTCTTGAATGGTTGGATTTCATCGAGATTTGACCGAGACATGGCTTACTTGAGTTCTTGAGCTTTTACGCCTGCTTGTCTTGGCCATGGGGAGAAGATAAAGTTTTATGCATACGTTCTAACGTGTTAGCGTAGTGTCTAGCCTTTACGCCCACGTTTTACATGATATCGTATTATTCAGCCTTTCACGCACACGTATTTGCGTGCCAGCGTACACCGTTCTACGCCGAGTCCATTCGAATTTTACGCTCGAGGCCCTCCCGCTCGCGTAAAACCCTTGCTTGAGCAGACTCTCGCGTGCGTCAAGTCTTGCTCGAGTGTTTCACTCGCATAGGGTTTCACTCGCGTAGAGCCTCGCTTGCCTACGGCTTGCTAGCGTAAAACCCTGGCTCGTGTAAAACCCCACCCGCATACGCCCTTACTCGCGTAGAGCTATCTCACCTTGCTCTTGCTAGCGTTAGCCACTTTACGCTTGAGGCCCCTTGGCCTAGCGTAGTAGTATGCGCGTAGAGACTTGAGTCCCTATGGCGCACACCTTTACCCTTTTATATCCTTATGCCTTTTTGTCATAACTTGATAATCACGAATTTACTTAATATGTATGAAATGATAATTGTACACGGCATGATATGAAGTTAAAATGACATGACATGACATGAAAAGCAAGCATGATGGGAACTATTAAAAGCTGTTGCAACGGCTAGTATGGCATGACAAGAATGGCATAACCAGAATGAATGGCCTGGACACCATGGACGATTGTGTTTGTACAAGTGAACCGGTATTATTTAGCATCATGTCTAGGGCAGGGACCCCTGAGTACCACGATCAGGGGTACCTACTGAATTTGACTAAGGCTAATAACTAGAATAATCCAGTAGTCATAAAAAGATTTTTTAGCTACAGGCAATCCCGTTATCTGGGTGTCCCATCATGGGATTTATAGCCTACCATCGAGTAGGGCACATTTCCAGCACACTGTCATGTGTTGCACCCACCAAGCTACTTAAGGGTACATGCATTTCTTGGACGATGTACCCACATGAATTCAATCCCCTAATTGCGTCTAGATAACCTGGATGGCCTACAGGGCTTATGGCTGTTGGAAAAATCTCATTACATCTTGCTAGTAACTAGGCTTGTGATAACCCTAGTTAGTTAAAGTATCAAGCCGTACTTATTTGCTTGGCCGTGAATGTTGGATGGAGTCTAAGTCTTTTCCTGTCCCGGTACCTGGTTACTTCAATAACATGATTATTTATGCTTACCTTAACAATAATGATCAGGGGCCAAGTTCTGTTCAGACGAAGGGTTACAACCCCGGTCCTTGTTTGGTTTAAGGGTTGTAACCTGGATCCCGGAGTAGTTCTGTGTCCTCTTTTCGTTTATTGTCTTATTGCACCCCACGTCATGCTCGTCATGTTTTACTTTACCAACAAGAATTTGAGACGGGTTTCTATTTAGGTGAAGGGTTTCAACTCCGTTCCTTGTTTGGTTTAAGGGTTGCGACCTGGCTACCTGAATGGTTTCCTCGTACTCAATTCTCTGTTGTTATTACTGTTATTATCAGATTCTTATATAATTATCTTTAATATCCATTTATTATATGTTGGTTTTAGTTCCTAAGTGAAGCCTCCTTTATGGCACTTGCTCTTTCTGGGGTCTGATCCAGCTGGTTTTGTATGACCAGATATCGGAGCAACTCCAGAGGATCTACCTACCTTCCATCCAGATGGTGACCACCAGGCGTAACCAAGGCAACGAGTGGTTTCCTTTTGTTCTCCCACTTTATTGTATAAATATTCTTTTGAGGTGTTTAGTCGACGAGCACATGTTAGCTCGATTGCACTTTATTTACTGTCTGCCTACGGGATGTAACAAGTTTGACAAATCCTAAGGTTGATCATGTATGACTGAAACTCTTGCTAGTCTTGACATTTTGTACGACTAGCTTCATGATCATCCAAATATATAATGTATGGGACGCCTTACTATTGTATATTTGGTGCTCTGACATCTTGTAACAGTTACCGCTTGTTTGAGATTGTGACAATAGGCTTGTTCATGACCATAAGAGACTGATGGCTTGTAGTTAAACCCTCATGTATCTAGATAGCCGTGACCTTATAGCGAGGTGAGTTGCACTTCAATATACGTAGCTGGCTATGTTCGCCCCCGCTCTCCAGTAGTCTGGTTCTGGGGCGTTACACCACGTGTTGCCAAAACTACATCCGTAGAGTAACCTCCACCTGGATACCGACCAGCTGTCATAGGACTGACAAACTAACCTTCAATCTTTGACACACCACTGTCCATCACTTTGTTTCGACGAACCGAATCCTCTGTATCCCTCAAAGCATCTAGAAGCCACTCCTCAGCAAGTTCTCGATGATCCACCTCCTATCGAACATCCTTCGAACCTCCATCCGATATATCTGGCCTGCCTGTACAGCACAATGGCTTGAGCCTATACGTGCCATAATACAAATCTCTCCGAGCCAGCTGTTGGGAACCCTTCGCAAGAATCCAATATTTGCTTCCAAATAGATTGCAACAGACATCATCTGTCAGCCTTCCTACCAGAACCAAGTTAAAGCAAAAACTCGATACATGTCGTACACCCCTGAGGATGAGCTTCTCCCCAAACTTTGTCGCCAAGTGCACATCACCGATGCCTACAACTGCAGCCGAACCTTTGTCACCCATCTTCACGCGTCCAAACCTGTCGCCGCGGTATAACGTGAAGGTCCTCCTATATGGAGTGGCGTGGTACGATGCCCCCATGTCCATGATCCAGTCGCCATCATAACACATGTCACAAGGTTCCTTTGTATCAGTCACTGTAATGATGATATCTCCAAATGTCGTGAGATCCTCCTTATCGTCCTTGTCTTTGGCCTTCTCAGCTTTGAGCTTCATGCAGTTCCTCTTGATATGATCATTTTTGCCACAGTGATAGCATCCCTCCTTGCGGTCCATAATCGTAAGATTTTGAAAACTTTTCATGTTCTTGCCTGTAACTTGGGTCTTTCCTTCCCATAGGAAGCAACCAGAGCGGACTCACTGTGACAATTCCACTTTCTTGGGTCGAACCTCCTCATTCAACAAGCTACTTTTGACATCCACTATCGTGACAACTCCGTCAGGCACAGAGTTGCTCACCGACCCCACCAACATCTTCCAGCTTTTTGACAGAGAACTCAAGATCAGTAGGGCCTGAAGCTCATCATTAATCACCATTTTTATTGCAGACAGCTGATTGATAATATCCTGAACCTCGTTGAGATGTTGTGCCACCGAGGCACCTTCTGCGTACTTCGAGTTGACGAGTTAGCAAAAAAGAAATGCCTTGTTGCCAGCCATCTTCCTTTCGTACAGCGAATGCAGCTTCTCCCATAATGATTTTGTCAAACTCTCCACGGACACGTAGTGAAATACTGAGTCGTCCATCCATTGGCAGATGAATCCAACGGCCTTTCGATCTAGTCGTTTCTAGTCTTCAGTAGCTTTGTCCGTTGGCTTTGCGCTATCATCATCCAACGGACCATACAAGTCCTTGCACCAGAATAGATCCTCCACACTACCAAAATACAGTAAAATAAAGATGGCTATTTAGCGACGGATGTATTCCGTCGCTAATAGCATTGGACACCCGACTAAATGGCGACGGTTTGTCGTCGAATTGCAGCCAATATTTTTTTCAATTTTAAGGGTAAAATTCGGTTGCAAATCCGTCGCTATATCGTCGAAAATATAGCGACGGACAAACAAGTCGTCGCTACGTCGTCACCCTGTTGTCAATAATTGGCAAAAAAATATTGAAAAAATTGGCACAAAATTTGGCGACCACATAACGACGGATTATCCGTCGGCAAACTAACGGGGGTATAGCGACGGCTTGACGACGGATATATCCGTCGCTAAAGACTGTGCCCTAACTTAAAACAAACCGACGGGGAGAGAATTTTTCATTCACCCCCCAAAAGTTTCTCTCACCTCTCTCTCTCTCTCGCATGCGCGCAGCTCTCTCTCTCACTCAGGTACCTCTCCCTCTCTCTCTCTCTCTTGGTGGTCGGGGGGCGGGGGAGGCCGAGGGAGGGGGGACGGGGGGTAGGGGAGCGGAGGGGGACAGCGGGTGGGGAGGTCGCAGGAGGGGGAGAGGGAGGTAGGGAGCGGAGGGGTGCCGGGGGGTCTTGCTGCTCGGAGGGAGGGAGGGGGTGGGTGGGGGCCCGGGGGTGGGGGGTCTTGGGGGTCAGAGGGAGGGGAGTGGGTTGGGGGTGGAGGTCGGCGGGTGGGTAGGTCGCAAGGGGGAGGGAGAGGAGAGGTGCCATGGGAATACATCATGACACTATAATTCATATTTTTTTAGTTAATAGTATGAATTTTAACAAATAAGCTATATATTCTTCCTGCATTATGAAAGGGAAGGGGAAAAACAATATGATTCACATTGTGATGTGAATATGAAGAATATATGATAATCATCAATTTTCAATTGTTCAATTACTTAAACGGGCGTAAGTCATTGTACTTTGTTACTATTGATATAATTTGTGCATGCTAGTTTGATTAGTACTTATTGTTATTTGTTGTCGATCTAACAACTTGATGTATTTACTTCGTTATCGGTATCAGACTATTTTATTGAGTACCGGAATCGGTATCGGTATCAGAATCGGTATTAGTATTGAACTATTTCTATGCGTATCGATATCGGACTATTTCTATGAGTATCGGTATCGGACTATTTCTATGAGTATCGATATCTAAACCCTAACCCTAACCCTAAAACCCTAACCCTAATCCTAAAACCGTAACCCTAAAACTGTAACCCTAACCCTAACCCTAAAACCCTAGAATCAGTATCGGTATCGGGCTATTAATCCTATGAGTTTAAGAATCGGTATCGGTATTGATATCGATATCGAACTATTTCTATGAGTATCGGTATCGGTATCGAACTATTTCTATGAGTATCAGTATCGGTATCAGACTATTTCTATAAGTATCGGTATCGGTATCAAACTAATTCTATTTAGTTTGTCTTACGATATAGACTTTCACATCCAATCTGTGATAGATCGTTACTTCGTTGATCGTAAATGGATGTACAAATGGCAACACGAGAGCAGAATAGGTGTGAGTGACGATTTTTAGGCAGGCGTGGAAGTGTTTCTTAAGTATGCCATGAGCAAAGCTCAGTACATGGATGGTAACAAAATCAAGTATCCATGTGGTAATTATCGCAATAGACGTTACGAAGAAGTGGTGACTGTGAGAGATCATTTGACCAGTAAGGGTTTCGTACGTGCTTACGGCCTGTGGTTATCACAAGGTAAACTATATGCGAAAAGATAAGCTGTGAAAGATGCTACTTATGTTTTTGACGATAATGCTGCAACAGATTTTGTCATCGAAGGCGACGGATGCTCTGTTAATTATGGAGACCTACAGAACCTTGCATGAGATATGGTGTACGATGCGACAATGCCTAATTTTGATTCGGAGGATCCTAATCCTGAGGCGAAGGAGTTCTATGATATGTTTCAGGATGCAGATACTCCTCTATATCCTGGTTGTGAGACTCATTCTGAACTGTCAGTGACGATGCGGTTGTTGAACATAAAGTCTGATTTTAACTTGCCACAAGTGCGGATCACAAAACTAATCAAGGAGGTGTTAACGAAGGAATCAAAAGAGCTCCAAAAAAAAATTCTATAAGTAAAAGATGATGGTCCGACAACTGGGATTGGGTACGAGAAGATAGATTGTTATCGTAATGGATGCATGTTGTACTACAAGGAGAACGAGGACATAGAAAGTTGCAGCTTCTGTAATACGGATCGTTACAAGCCAGTGCAGGGAAAAGAAAAGTCAACTAGAAAATGACTTCCTTACAAGAAAAGTCTCGCGATCCCGACAGGCGATGATGTAAGGACACAGCTTACAAATTTGACCGAAGCAGTACCGTCCTTGCGGGAGCATATGACCATGTACTATCCGCGTCCTTCTACTGCTCCCGGTTCTTTTGCTTCCGATCCGTCTACTGCTGCTCCTGGTGCTTCGGATATTCCCGGTCCTTCTTCCGTCGGGCGCCTTTCTTTTGACCCTGTTGCCCCTCTGGTATCGCCTCCTACTGTGACGACACTCCTTGACATAATGTCGCCAGAGCAGCTACGCCAACTTCTAGACCATGTCTTTGATACCCTTCCGGCATACATGGTGGAGGTGTATTCTCGTCGGGCGCAGCAGGGAGTACCACCAGCGGACGATCCACCTCCTCATTCTCATTGATGTATTGTATTTGAATGTTTTGAAATGCTTTTAAATGTTGAATATTTGTAAATTTCGAATATTATCACGTGGATATTAGTTTTTGATGAATGTTTTGGATAATGGTGAATGTTTGGATATTAGTTTGTGATGGATATTTGTATATTGGTGTGTGATGTATGTTGGTTTGTGTGATATATTTGTGATATATATTTGTATATTGGTGTGTGATGTATATTGGTTTGTTGGTTTGTGTGACATGTGATGCATATTATGATGTTTCGATATTTCGGATGTTGTATGAACATGGAATGCTCTGTCTTATGTATAAAAAAAATTCAAAAATTTTCTAGATAGTGACGGACTAGCGACCACAGAGAGACGGAAGGGGACGACTTCCGTCGCTAACTGGAGAATTTCCAGTTAGCGACGGATGGTGACTACCAAGCGACAGATTATCCGTCGACAAGGTTCTGGAAATATAAAATATTTCCACCACCTAAGCGACGGATTATCCACCGCAATTCCGTCGCTAATAGTCGGAAACCACTTTCCGACGGATTATCCGTCACCAATACTGCGACTAATTAGCAACAACCTAGCGACAACAACGACGAATACTGCGACTAATTGGCAACAACCTAGCGACAACAACGACGAATTAGCGACGGATTATCCGTCGCTTAAGTTCTTGAACCATGAAAAATTTTCAGAACCTAAGCGACGGATATTTTGCCGCTAATCCGTCGCACATTAGCGACTTTATCGACAGATTTACGACGAATTTTGCGTATCAGAACCTCTCTGATACGCGTTTACCGACATATTACCGACGGACTTATCCGTCGGCTAACCGTCGCCGAATATACAAATCTTGCTGATACTTGAATTGATGAAAGTCCGTCGGCTAACCGTCACTAAATATACGAATCATGCTGACGGTAATCCATCGCTAAGTTGTCGAATGGCGACAACTTAGCGATGGATATGTTTAGCGACGGGGTATTTTTTGATAGATTTTTTTAGCCAAAATTCGCCGGTAGTCCGTCGCTAAATCTATTTGCCGACGGATTAGTGACGGATACGACCGTCGCTAATCCGTTAAATTTTGATAGTGCCATCCTTGGCTTCCAAATCGCCCAGTTCTCCCCTATAAGGGTGATCATACGAGTGTTTATCTGCTCCGTAGACATGATTGCCAGAACCTCCAAAGCTCTGATACCAATTGTTGGTATCAGACTAGAATGAACAAATCTCATTATGATACCAATTGTTGGAAGCATGAGAAAGCGTTTGCCAACCTACCTGATCAAACCAAACCCCGTCTAACGGACACCAAGCACAAGATGAAGATAAGTATATGGCGTTGACGTACGTCACCTGGACAAATCCTAATCTTTAATAACTCAGATGAAATTACAAGATTGACAAAACTCACGTTTAACCCTTTTCCCTAATAGGTTCAACCCCCTCACCACTCTCAAGAAGAAAAACAGAAGATTACTATTGAGATCACTCACCAACCCGTAGCAATCTCCCTAACCAAAGTTGACGACTCCTTGATTAGATCTTCTTCTTCCTTTTGTCTTGGATAGCGAGTCCTAAGAGCAAAGTACAGACTTTCTCTTAGATTTTCTTATGGACGAGCACCCCAAATCTCCACTTTGTGCTGTGCTTTGTGCCTCCACCCTCATCTCATATATATAGGATAGGAAAAATCATATTTTAGGTCATAATATAATTTCTTAAATAGGAAGCCCTCAAATAAGAATCTTATTACACCAAAAATAGTTAATCAATTATCCTATTTTAGAACATAATAGGATTTCCTAAAATAATAATCATATTATATCTAAAATAGTACAATACCAATTATGGATTTGTAATCACGAATTTACTTAATATGTATGAAATGATAATTGTACACGACATAGTATGAAGTTAACATGACATGACATGACTTGACAAGCAAGCATGATGGGAACTATTGAAAGCTGTTGTGACGGCTAGTATGGCATGACAAGAATGACATAACCAGAATGAATGGCCTGGACACCGTGGACGATTGTGTTTTTGCAAGTGAACCAGTATTGTTTAGCATCATCTCTAGGGCAGGGACCCCTGAGTACCACGGTCAGGGGTACCTACTGAATTTGACTAAGGCTAATAACTAGAATAATCCAGTAGTCATAAAGAGATTTCACAGCTACAGGCAATCCCGTTATCTGGGCGCCCCATCATAGGATTTGTAGCCTACCGTCGAGTAGGACACATTTCCAGCACACTGTCATGTGTTGCACCCACCAAGTTACTTAAGGGTACATGTATTTCTTGGACGATGTACCCATATAAATTCAATCCCCTAATTGCGTCTGGATAACTTGGATGGCCTGCAGGGCTTATGGCTATTAGAATAATCTTATTGCATCTTGCTAGTAACTAGGCCTGTGTTAACCCTAGTTAGTTAAAGTATCAAGCCGTACTTATTTGCTTGGCTGTGAGTGTTGGATGGAGTTTAAGTCTTATCCTGTTACGGTACCTGGTTACTTCAATAACATGATTATTTATGCTTACCTTAACAATAACGATCAGGGGCCAAGTTCTGTTCAGGTGAAGGGTTACAACCCCGGTCCTTGTTTGGTTTAAGGGTTATAACCTGGATCCCGGAGTAGTTCTGTGTCCTCTCTTCGTTTATTGTCTTATTGCATCCCACGTCATGCTCGTCATGTTTTACTTTACCAACAAGAATTTGAGATGGGTTTCTATTCATGTGAAGGGTTACAACCCCGGTCCTTGTTTGGTTTAAGGGTTGCGATCTAGCTACCTGAATGGTTTCCTCGTACTCAATTCTCTGTTGTTGTTACTGTTATAATCAGATTCTTATATAATTATCTTTAATATCCATTTATTATATGCTAGTTTTAGTTCCTAAGTGAAGCCTCCTTTGTGGCACTTGCTCTTTCTGGGGTCTGACCCAGCTGGTTTTGTATGGCCAGATATCGAAGCAGCTCCAGAGGATCTATCTACCTTCCAGCCAGATGGTGACCACCAGGCGTAACCAAGGCAATGAGTAGGTTCCTTTTATTCTCCACTTCATCGTATAAATATTCTTTTGAGGCGTTTAGCCGGTGAACACGTGTTAGCTCGATTGCACTTTATTTACTGTCTGCCTACGGGTTGTAACATGGTTGACAAATCCTAGGGTTGATCATGTATGACTGAAACTCTTGTTAGCCTTGACATTTTGTACGACTAGCTTCATGATCATCCAAATATGTAAGTATGGGACGCCTTACTATTGTATATTTGGTGCTCTGACATCTTACAACAGTTACCGCTTGTTTGAGATTGAGACAATAGGCTTGTTCATGACTATAAGAGACTGATGGCTTGTAGTTAAACCCACATGTATCTAGACAGCCGTGACCGTATAGCGAGGTGGGTTGCACTTCAATATACGTAGCTGGCTATGTTCTCCCCAGTTCTCCAGTATTCTGGTTATGGGGTGTTACATAGTTTAAGTGGTGGCCCATGCAGGTCTTGTGAATCAAGATATGTGAGGGTTTACCGAATAGATGTCTTAATCAGTACTCTCCCTTGATCTCTATTCGTATCCTCTAAATCCCTGGATTCTTGACCTGATCACATGCTTGTATCTTTGATCTGTCCTGGTTGTAGAAGCATGAAAAAGAAGGGATCTTTTTTTTAATCCCACATCGGAAAGGAGAAGAAGGGAGGTCTCATTCCACTCTATATATAGAGACCTCTTGCCTCCTTTGAAGAGGGCACCAAAAATAAATAAAGAAAAGGGATCCCATTATCCAGTGAGCCCGTTCGAGCCACAAAAGTTGCAGTATTCTTCTGGGTTGGCTGCAAGTTCTTCACTCGCTGTCATGGCGAGGATAATTTGGACTCTGAGTACTATGTGCCCCATGGGCTGGTATGAAGAAGTCCAAGGCGGCACGGGCCATGCGCCTCAAACGTGCTATGCCAGCAGTAAACCAGAAGCATGCGCTCACAATCATGTGCGCTGCTGATGGTAAGCTGTATAAGGTCGACTCAGGTGCTTCTGCGCCAGAAATGAGCCAACCTTCAAAGTCCTTGTCTCACTTGGGTGCATCTATTGCGTTCACAACCAAGTCGAGTAAGGCAAACCCAGTGGTCTTGAACTCCCGCGCCTCCTCTGGTTGTGCATCTGAGGTCCGTTCAAGTCACTTTAAATGTTGTTCCCCCACTGCTGATCGGGAGATCAGGGGGCGCAGCATTCACTTGACCACCCCGGCGCTTGGCTTTGCCATGCGCCTGAAGGGGGTACGAAGGTGGCACTCTCACTTGACCATCCCGACGCTTGGCCTTGCCATGCGCCTGAAGGGGGTACGAAGATGGCACTCTCCTCCAACGATCTACGCAACGTGATCACTCACAAGCGTCGATCAGGAGAGCCGACCAACAAGCATAATGTGCCCCTCACAGGGCATACTTGTGCTACGGTCTCCGTCAACTGCTGCTACCGCAAGACAGTGGCTCCACCACCAAGGCAGTCTGTGTTCCAACAGTTGCAACATGCTGTACATGTCACCCAGCGCATCACTCCGCCCCGTCAGAGTGAATCACTTCTTCGTTAACGTACAGGCACATCTACCAGCGTGGGGCTCTTATCTTCTGAAGGAGTTCACCGTTAAAGCTTCTTTGAATAAGGAGAACCATCATCCACAGTACAATGTCTTGCCAAGGAAGAGGATCAGTCGAATCCATCTTCGTCGAGAAGTCAAGGGAGAGACAACAAGACTCTCTCAAACTGTTACTATTCATAGGCCAGGGAAAATCAAACCCATGCGCCAAGTGGCAACCTTCCCGAAGTCAGTGCAATGAACTTACATTTTTGATGAATGAACTCGCCTCTTCGAATTCAGCTAAGTCAGGGAGCCACTAATGCTCTGAAGAACTCAACAGACGGACCAATGAAGATGCGCCATGCACACAGACGCGCCCTTCAACATCAAAGCGCATCACACAGACGCGTCCTTCAACATCAAGCGCATCACACAGACGCGCCCGTCAGCACCAAGTGCATCACAGGGGATGCACCCCATTGCGTCCCCCATACGTCTAGTGGAACGCCGATTGATGTGCCAACTCAGCTGCCCATCGAATGTCAAGAATATTAAATGCTGAACTGACAGAGTTGGCAGCACGACTCCCGAAGTCTGAACAGTTGGCAGCTTTTTCAGAAGACGAAGCGTCGGCAACGTCAGCATCATCATTACTTTCCTCCGACGGCTACTATCACGTGGCCGCCCAACCATCTCGCATGCGCCTCCGCAGCCATGCGCCCAAATCTGCATGCGCCTCAAAAGCCATGCGCCCAGACTTCTCTCTGATCCCAAAAGAGAAGAGTAAAGTCACTACTGAAGCTCTGCATGCGCCTTAAAAGCCATGCGCCCAGAATGGTTCGTGACTCCTAAAGGTTACGAGCCAAAGTCTCCTCATGCGCCCAATCCTAGGTGCATCCTACCAGATCATTCCCCACCAAATCAAAGATCTCCGAGCCATGGGTCGATGACACGTGTCCTTTGACTCAACTCATCCAAGATCTCAGTAACATAAAGATCTTCTCCTCTGCTACGTGCCAGTCCACAACAACAGTATGAAGAAGTCAACCCCTCGATCAGGGCGCATCGTCCATGCGCCTCCATCAGCAATCAACACGTGGCATCCCCGTGTATAGGCGCATCCTACATGCGCGCATGAGCAGCCAGCCTGCAAAACTATAAATAGAGGGATCATTTCCTTCTTCTACCTACGGACCGACCTACGTGCACACATATCAACCTCCATAACGAACAGACAGAGACTTCGCACCACCAGAGAGGCAGATATAGACACTCAACGTCTTCTTCCTCTCAGCAAGCTCCAGCACCTAGAGCAATCCATACCTTCAGAGAACCGATAACCGTCGTCAGATCGTCAACGGAGTCAACGTATTACCACTCACTCCATTGGCACAAGGAACCCAGATTAAACAAAAGTGTACTCCTAGGACTACATCTAAGTCCTATATTGTAACATTGTTCTGTTTGTATTGAATTTTACAATCAAAGAATTTTAATGGCAAACAAGCTGGCGACTCTGCTGGGGATCTCTTTCTCCTCCAACGAGAAAGCTGTGTCACAATCCGACGACGTGAAGGTGGGCTCCTCCCACAAGACGCTGGTCGTACGCCTCAATCAACAGGCGTATGAGGAGTTCATCTATGAAGGAAGTACGAGTCCTTTGAAGCGGCTGCCGAAGCCGAAGAAGACCCGCCGAGTCTGGGTGCGTAAGGTCGACGCCTCGGGCACCACCACCGAAGGGGATGCGCCAATCCAGCCTTCCCTTCCTGCTGACGTCCTCAGCAACCAAGATGCACCCACTGGTGCAGCGCATCTCTCGGGGAAACGTGCGGCTAACCACGTTCCCCAGCCATCTCCCTCTCAGGTGAGGAAGATGCATCGACGGAGCAGGGGCACAACCAATGCCCCGCGCATCACCTCTGATGCGCCACAGAAGGTCTCTGTCTTTGACAGACTCACTCACTGTAGTGGCGAGAAGAATTTGGATTCTGAGTACTACGTGCCCCAGCGGCCTGGTACGAAGAGGTCCAAGGCAGCACGGGCCATGCATCCCAAACGTGCTATGCCAGCAACAAGCCAGAAGCATGCGCTCACAATCATGCGCACTGCTGATGGTAAGTTGTACAAGGTCGACTCGAGTGCTGCAGCGCCGAGAACGAGCCGACCTTCAAAGTCCTTGTCTCACTTGGGCGCATCTACTGCGTGCACAACCAAGTCGAGCAAGGCAAATCCAGTGGTCTTGAACTCCCGCACCTCCTCCGGTTGTGCGTTTGAGGTCCGTTCAAGTCACTCCAAATGTTGTCGTTCCCCCACTTCTGATCGGGATCCCTGTTTGATATTAGAACAGGGGGCGCAGCACTCACTTGACCACCCCGGCGCTTGGCCTTGCCATGCGCCTGAAGGGGGTGCAAAGGTGGCACTCTCCTCCAACGATCTGCGTAACGTAATTACTCACAAGCGCCGATCAGGAGAGTTGACTGACAAGCACGACGCACCTCTCACGGGGCATACTTGTGCTGTGGTCACCATCAAATGCTGTTGTAAAGCTGCAGTCCCACCGAGGCAGTCGGTGTTCCTGCGGCTGCAATCATCGACACCCCTCCGACGTCGCCTCGGAAAGAAGGTGTCAACAGAAGAGGAACCAATGGTTGCTTCATGCAACGTGATCTCCAATTCTTCGTCAGTCCGAAAGGCGACTGGCAGTTTCTTTTTCTCGTTCAAGAGCCAGCCGAGGAAAACCAAGACAGCTGTCTCATCCTCCGGAGTGTTCGAAGGCACTCGAGCGAAGAAGAAGTTCTTGGAGGAAGCTGGGGGTAGTCAGACCCTTGTCGAGCCTCCTTCCGAATTCGAGTGTGTCCAAAGCACACCTGGGGCAGATCCTCGAGGCGAAGTTAGCCTCCCAGAAGCCCCTGAAGACGAGGATATCCCCCAGAACATAGCTGGGGGTAGTCTAGCATCTGCGGACCCGAGTTCCGGAGACGAAGAGGCCCTTCAAGACGGAGCTGAGGGTAATCAGGCCCTTGCAGATGCGCCCGTGGTGAATGTTCTCCCGAACATAACCGGGGGTAGCCAAGATGAAGCTCCAAGAGAGGCGACTCCCCTACAAGAGAGCGAGGCCTCAACCCATTCGTCTACTCCCGGCCATGTCATGACGGTAAACGTGACTGGGGCTGATGTCAAGTCTGATGCGCCGCCAACAGACCTCGTCCAACGCATAGATACCCTGGAGGGAGGACTCAAAACCCTCTCTACCTCCATACAAACACTGACTCAGGCAGTGTTTGAGATACCGTCAGCTTTGACCAGGATACCTTCTACCGGTCCTGATCTAGGGGCCAATGGAGAGTCGAGTGTACCCCTTCAACGGGTATCCTCGGACGCAGATCGCCGAGAAGCACCCCGGACGTCAGAGCCCTCAAATGCTCAACCTCCGGTGGTACCACCTTCTCCAACCCCCAGCTCCACGGAAGACGTGGTCGAGATGATCAGGGACCTGTGCGAGCGCTTTGAGTCCAAGACGAGACAAGAGGAGCGCCAGAAAATGGGCATCCCCCAGCCTTATCCTCTCGAGTGGAACAAGGTGGTTTATCCTCCAAAGTATAAACCACAAACACTGACGCCATACGACGGGAAGGACTCTCCTCGTCGCTACTTGACGTATTTCCAGTCTCAGACGGGACATCTTCCGAAGGAGGATGTGCTACTTACCAGCATATTTGTTGGGGCACTGAAAGGAGTGGCGTACGACTGGTACTGCAGCCTCCTCGATAATTCAATATCTTCCTTCGACGACCTGACGCGCCTCTTTCTCGACCATTTCTATGACGGCGGGAAGGACATGACAATGGCGTCCCTTATAGAGATACGCCAGAAGGAGAAGGAAAAAGTTTGAGTGTTTATCGAACGCTTCCGACAGGCCTGCTTCAGACTGCTGCCGGGCATGCCAGAACATGCGCTTCTCTCCTCCTGCAGCATGAACATGCTGCCTGCAGTCAAGCTCTGGCTCAACTCTACTCCTCCCCCCGACTGGAGCTCCTTGATCATTGAAGCAGAAGCCGCGGAGAAGAAGGCAGCCAACGCTCGTCTTCTGGGAGTCAGTTTCCCTGCCTTCGAGGATAAGGGGAAATGGCCTGCAGCCAACAACCCTGGACGAGAAACAAAGAGGAAATAGGCATTGACTGTCAATGCCTCAAAAGGTGCGTCAGCACCTACCCAGAAGCCTCCACTTGTACCAAGGCCAAAGGAGGTTTATTCGTTCAATGACGAAGACACCCTGCAACTCTTTGAGATATTGAAGCAGGGTGACAAGATCAAGCTTCCGGACCCGAAGCGTCCCGATGCGGTTGGAAAAGTGGACAACCCGAGGTACTGTCACTACCATCGGTTTGTCGGACAGCCAACCAAGGACTGCTATGTCCTCAAGAATTACATCCAGCGCATGATCAATGCGGTTGTAATCTCCGTCGACTACGAAGAGAAGACGGTGTCGGCCAACGTGGTGTCACTCCAGTTTGGTACCCTGCTGCCGACTACAACACAAGATGGCGTCGTCCCCATCCCTAAGGCGACAATGGAGGTGGTTAACTTACCACCAACCCGTAACAACATGAGTGGACTCATCCCACTCACCACATCTCGGGGAGAGATCCTGTGGGTTCACCCCGATCTCGTCTCTGAGGTGACTCAACCGGAGGTACGTCCTACCTCCAAGTCCAAAGGCAAGAAGATCAAGTCTTGCCGCATGGTCTCTTCTTCAGCGGAAGAGGCACTTCCTGTGCAGATACGTTCATAACAGAATGCCCAACCCGACGAAGCTGCCGTCGAGGTGGTGCCTCCTGGCACCGTCCCTGCTGTCCAAGACGAGGGCCCATCTAAGCCCTCAGCAGCCAATACAGAAGCAGATAGAGGCCCGCTTCGATAGGCCTCTGCGAAAAGAGAATGCTTCGGGGCTAGCCAAGCCCCAAAATTTTGACATACTGGCACAACTGGCCAGTACTCCTGCCCGCCTATCTCTGTTCGAGCTCCTTCGTCTTTCCAAAGACTCCCGAGAAGCTCTCTGCAAAGCTCTGAAGGATGCTGAATCCTTTCTCAGTCAGGTCAAGCAGCCAGAAAATCTCCCGACTTTGTGCAAGCACTGTCACTGTACGGAGGAGGTTATCCCCAATATAACCTTCATCCAACAGGACATGTTGCTCAAACACAATCGACACAACAGGCCGCTGTATTACACAGGGTACATCGGTTCAGTCAAGGTGAAGCGAATTCAGATTGATCCGGGGTCTTCCCTCAGCATCATCCCGAAGACGCTGCTCTCAACACTGGGGATCCTAATGTACCGACTACGCCCTCCAACACGACAATTAGTGGTTTCAACGCTAGCAAAAGCGAACCACTGGGCAAAATACGACTAAAGTGCCACATCGGTAACCTCAGAACCGAGGTCACTTGTTATGTCGTAGACGCTGAAGTCAACTACAACATTCTGTTGGGTCGTCCATGGCTACACGAGTACATGGTGGTGCCATCCACGCTCCACCAATGTATGAAGTACGTGTCCACCAACAACGTCATCCGTACGGAGTTCGCGGACATCGACCCTTTCAAAGGGATTGAAGCCTACTTCACCGATGACGACTTATACAAGTCACCTCACGAGGAGGAAGCCAATGATGCTGACGACGAAGCAGAAACGGCAGTAGAGCCGGACATGGAGCCTGAGGTCACTCCCGATGCTCCTTTGAAGATCCGACTCAAAGGCAAACTGCCTTCGAAGTTGCCCCCATGAGCATTAAGCTACCCGGAAAGGCACCAGCTGCTCTTGAAGCTCCTCTGAAGATACAGCTCAAGGGAAAGCCGCCTCAAACATCGGCTCCCCTTGTGGCAAAACTACACGGGAGGGCATCAACCACCGGAAGCACAGCGGAAGCACCTCTGAAGGTGCGTCTCAAGGGCAAGCTGCCGCCATCCCAGCCGCTAGAGAAGGCCCAGGTAGTCCTCTCGGACTGCAAGATCAGCGCTGTGGTGGACCCTCCCGATCCTACTCCAGTGCTTACAGATGAAGAGCTGGGGGAATATATCTCGGCCGATGTAGATGCCCCATCTCTCGACAATGTAATCCCACGGGATAAAATTTCATATTTCATCAATAACAGAGTGCCTTTTAATTATTCTAGTCTTCCACATTGGAATGCCATGTATACATTAGATAACGCTCTACGGTCGTTGCAAACACAAATAACGACCGTCTACCATGTAAATCGAGTAGTCCCGTCCCAAGAGGTCTGTTACATAGTCCCACCACGGAGTCGAGACGAAGAATCCATCATCTTTGGCAAGGTCGAGCGTCATCAAGACCTTCCGCCACTCGAGCCAGAACCAGATGCCGGCAGAATGCAACTCTATCGGTACACGGACAAGGCAAAGTACCTCATCCAAAAGATGGGTTACGACCTAAAAAGCGACAAAGGCCTGAACTACGACAAAGGTCGACGTCTCCCTCTCCGGCTTCCAACACCTAAAGGAAAGCCGCAGGACTACTACAATAGAACTCGACGGGGGGTAGGCTATGTTACGCCACCGTCAATGCCAGAGAGTTCAGACGCAGAGGAAGTTGAACATTCTCACTCGTCTGAAGCATCAACGTGGGATTCCGATACCAGTATCGGATCTGTCTTCAAGATAGTGCTGTCAGCCAACATGACATCTGCACAAGAAGAAGAAGGCAAAGCGCCGGAATTCTTCGAAGAAGAACCCTGGGCTCAATGCCTGGGACAACAATAGGAGTCTCGTTTCGAATTACGTGAACCTCCCTCCGAAGATGAAGTCGAGCAGATCGACCTTGGGGATGGATCTTCTTCCAAACCTATCTTTATCAGCAAATGCCTAAAAGGAGAAGACCGAGAATCTTTAATCCAGCTGGCTAAAGAATATATCGACGTCTTTGCCTGGAGCTACGAAGATATGCCGGGACTTGATCCCCAGATCGCAATGCATAGGCTGAACATCTTACCTTATGCTAAGCCTATCAAACAACAACAGCGGTGCTTCCGTCCGGACATCATGAACGCCATCGATCAGGAGGTAGACGAACTCTTGACCAACGATTTCATCCGTGAAGAGCAACACCCAGATTGGGTAGCCAATGTTGCCCCCGTCACCAAGAAGAATGGGAAGATACGAGTCTGTATCGACTTCAGAGACCTCAACTTTGCTTGCCCGAAGGACGAATTCCCGCTTCCAATCACCGACGTGATGATCGACAACACATGTGACTTCGAGCGCATGTCTTTCATGGACGGGTATTCGGGCTACAACCAGATTAAGATGTTCCTCGATGACGTAAAACATACGTCATTCAGGACTCCAAAGGGCGTTTTCTGTTACACAGTGATGCCCTTCGGCTTGAAGAACGCTGGTGCGACATATCAACGTGCTATGAGTACCATTTTCTGTCAACACCTTCGCAAGACAGTCGAATGATATGTTGACGACATCGCAGTCAAGAGCCATATCAAAGGAGATCACCTGCAAGACCTCAAGACAGTCTTCGACCTTATGCGGGCGCATCAACTCAAGATGAACCCCGCTAAATCCTTCCTTGGGGTTTCGAGCGGAAAGTTCTTGGGCTTCATCATCACGACGAAAGGCATTCATGTCGATCCCGAGAAGACCAAAGCCATTCTTGATATGGACCCTCCAAAGAATCTTTGAGAACTGCGAGGCCTACAGGGACGTCTGGCATACATCCGGAGGTTCATAGCAAACCTTTCCGACAAATGTCAACCCTTCACCCAGCTCATAAAGAAGGGAGTCTCTTACGTCTGGACAGAGGAATGCCAAAAGGCTTTCGACAACATCAAAGCCTACCTGACGAGCCCTCCAGTCCTAGTGGCACCCGTCGCCAGCAAACCATTCTTACTCTACGTCCGTGCCATGGATCATTCCCTCGGCGCCCTGCTAGCTCAGAACAGCGACACAGGCTATGAGCAAGCAATCTACTACCTCAGCCGAACTCTGATCGGGGCCGAACACCGGTACAACCCCGTTGAAAAGGAGTGCTTGGCTCTGGTATTTGCCATCCAAAAGACTCGTCATTATGTCTCGGGCCAGACAATTCATGTCATTTCCCGAGTCAATCCGCTCAGGGTCCTCATGACGAAGCCAGGATCACTGAACTCCCGGCTAGCCAAATGGGCGATCTTGCTAACACCATACAACATGGTGTTCGTTCCACAGAAGGATGTTAAGGATCAAGCTCTGGCCGACTTCTTAGCTGCACACCCCATCCCAGAGAACTCAAGACTCTATGAAGACATCCCGAATGAGGTCCAAGAATCAAATATCACCGAAGGAGGCTCCGTCTGGCGGATGTTTTTCGATGGCACTTCAAGAACAGGCCCCAAAGGGGAAATCGTCGCAGGAGTGGGGGTGGTATTAGTCTCCCCCGATCAGCTGGTCATCCAGCGTGCTTACTCCCTTTCAACGTCGTGCTCCAACAATGTTGCTGAGTATAACACGCTCATTATGGGACTCCGGCACTACACCATAATAGGCGATTACCTACGGTTATTACCGTTACAATTATTTTTCGTCACGGTAATAACCGTTACTAGTGGGGCGTGGTTAATATTTAGTCACGGTAATAACCGTGACAAATATTTGTTTTGGTCACGGTTATAACCGTGACTAATATTTGTTTTGGTCACGGTTATAACCGTGATAAATATTTGTTTTAGTCACGGTTATAACCGTGACAAATATTTTTGGTGGTAACAGTTATAACCGTGAGAGAAGTCCATTAATTGTCACAGTTATAACCATTACAATTTGACTATTTAAATTAAAAAAAAACTACATTCAACTGGTAACTAAACAATAAACAACACATATCCAATTTCATAATATTTCACTTTCATAATAATTCAACCATTCCAAACCAATAACTAAACCACAAAATTTTCAATAACAATTTCGAGCAAGTAACTAAACCACATAATTTGCAATAACAATTCAACCATTCCAAACTAGAAACAAAACTACATAATTTCGAATAACAATTCAACCATTCAAATTAGTAATTAAACCACATAATATTTGATTAATAAGCAACTAAACCACAGGATGTTCAATAGCATCCATACATTAATATTTTAATAAGGAAACATTCCATGGTATAGTGATCATCAAATGCCATGTCTTCAGCTGCTCTTAGAATATCATGCTCATTCTCTAGTTTCTGAAATTCCATCCTCTTGGCATGGTTTTGCTCCATTAACATCTTTTCTTGATCTTGTAAGTTGTCAACTTCATCTTTTCCCTACAAGTAACCAAAAGATGAGGCAACTTCATCAAGAAAACTCTTTCATAAGTCACATAACGAGTATGCAACCGTGCATAATAAAACACAACTTTAATTTAAATAACTCCCAACAAGTTCAACAAGACAGTTAAATCATTGTTTATGTCTTATATAGATTAAAAATAAATGGGATCCTTCTACTCTTTGGATGTGAAAACCTTTCTACCTTGTCTGTACCTGAGATGTTGGCATGCCATTTACGTACTCTGTCAATAGAGAAGAAGATTTGTAGTATGAAATAAATATACCAAGAAATAAATATACCAAGAAATGCATCCCAAACACAAAGTGGGAAACATGTAACCTACTATTCCTATTTTTTGGGTCAAGGTTGCTGTCATTTTCGATTGGCATGTTTGCTAGTTAACTACAATAGGCAAAGCCTTGTCCAATAGCACTTGTCTTTGATTAAAAAAGACAAGGCGGCCAAAGCACATAAGGAACTTCTGTTATCAAACACTTAGTGGAGTTAATAAGCTTGCCACAATCATAAGTTTGTTTCAGAATGTAGGAATTTTACACGAGTAAATATCAAGTAAGGTAGAATAGGCAATATGGGGCAGTTATGATATATGTTGATCAGAAAGACATTAGCAATAAACCCATGAAGTAAACTGAAACCACTATATTAATTTATAAATAAACTGTATGTTAAACATAAATGACTTATTAAACTTACCTACCTCCAAGAGAAATAAGGATTGCTAAAATGTATGTTAAACATGCTATAACTAGATAAAAATAGTCCAAAAAAGGACAAGAACAGTTATCAAATGTGCCAGTTCCATCCAACACGAACCGGAAACTTAATAGATTTAACTAAAGGGATGCCAGAATATATACATTTGGATGTCCCTGGAGTTTGCACCATAACCATGTCCAGAATAATGCCAATCTACAAATTTGAAAGGAGAGAAGGTCATCATTTAACATCACTCAAGAAACTTACTGCTCAATGGTGTGTAATTGCCAAATTTAACTATTGCAGATAAATTTTAACTAGAACGCAATAAATTACTCTAGTTATTTTGAAGAAAAGGCAACTTACAATGCTCTCAGCTCAGTGCACTTCATGATCTCTACAGGAATTGACCCATGTAAGCTGTTCTGATACAATGCCCTTCCAAAAACAGAGGAAAAAAAATCACACATATAACTCAAAATAAACGAAAGAAAAAAGTGACTTGTTGGAGAGGTCATTTAGTGGTCTCTGGAGCCTGTGAAGCTTGCCGATGCTCGAGGAGATGATGCCTCCCAGCTGCAAGTAAGGCCTCCATCCTCAGACAATAAGCACTTCTTCTGTTCATCCTTGGATGCTAATGCAAAAGCATATTCTGCAACAACTGTCTTTCCAGCTGAAGTATGAGCAGCTACAAAAACAGACTCACCCTTCTCAAGATAATATATAGCCTGCATTAAATTAAGTAAATTAGGTGCTAGCACAAGGGGTTACTGAACTACGTTTAGTTGGTACATCAGATCAAAAGTAATAAAGAAAATCACTTTATAGACGAATGAAATCAAATGCATTTCTACAACTGAATAACTTCTAATTAGCATAAATTACTTGCTCTTAGATCTTGTTTATACTTTATTTCATAAAGGATTCATTTCATAAATGTTCTATCATGGTGGCCATAAGCTACAAAGCGCTCAAACAACCTTCATTCAGATTAGGGAGCGTAGTGCACAAACATGTCATAGGATGTCTATATCCTGCCGTATACAATGCAACCAATAATTTCTGCAGAGAATGAAAGCACAAGCTTTACGAAATCAGAACTTTACATTTGTAGATATGTAAATTTACTCCCTCTTTTGCCCTTCTCAAGGACACCTACTTTCCTCCATCCCTTCAAGGGTTGTAAAAATGAGCTAGCCATTCACAAATATCCTGGTTCGGCTATAATAGCACATTTAACCTCATTTATTTCAGTTGTTATCAAGCGGTACAAGCAAGGTTATAGATGTCATATGTCAGATTTATGTCGGATTAGGTTTTCTAATGTTGGATGTCGGGGACATTTTAAAATGTGGGATATCAATAATATGTATTATGTTATATATTATATAACCTAAATGTCCTATTAAATCTAATTTATAATACAAATATTGAGTATTTAAGAGTAAGTAATTCTAATATAGTGTATACCTAGATGGAGCTATAGTTGCAATAAGGAGAGAAAATTATGGGGTTGGAGAAAATGAATTTTTTTTCCCCTGTTAGCATTGAGCACTTGACTCTCTGTAGCTGGCTCTAGAGTATGTTCAAGTAGTTGTTGCAGATCGAGAGAGAAAGAGAACTATTCTCTGTAAAATCAACAAAGTACCTATTTATTTGGACGTTGTAGAACTTGGAGTGGCTAGGGTGGAGCATGGCCTGGCCTGTGTTCGAGCATCAACAGCAGATCGCGAGATGCGACACCGATAGAAAATCGAGGGAGGAGAGAGAGAGAGAGAGGCATGAATAACAGTAGATCGAGAGAGGAGAGACAGATAGGTTACTATTTCGTTGGGGAAGGGTGAGGGGTTAGTTTTTTATTACGATAACCCGTCCCAAAAATCAAACTGGACCCAAAATCACAAGAAATCTGATTCTTCAAATGTCGGCGGACTCGTGTAAATAATGGTATCGACAGAGTCCTGTAGATATGGTCTCGGCCGACTTGTCGAAAAAAATCCCGACATGCCGGCCGATCTTTTACAAACGCCATAAAGGATTTCGGTCCGATATGTGGCAATTTCCCCTCAAAACCGACATATCGGCCATGTCCAACGAAATCTTCAACACTGGGTGCAAGTTAACCTTAAACAAGATAACAGCAAGATTGAACTCCAACGCTTATTTCGTATTGATATTCAAAAAACTTAAACAAGATGCCATTAAAATTGGACATAGTAAAGCTTAACAGAGATAAGTATAAATTAGTTGAACTCCCAAACTGAAATTGATACAAGTACAACACAACTATGATTAGTTAGGAGCCAATTTGAATTCAAAATCAACTTCCACTTGTTTAATATACAATGGAAAGTGACTCAAATTATTCAGCCTTTATTGCATAATAGCACGAACTTAAACTCCATGGTAAATAAGGTAGTTTTAGGTTCCAGATAAAACACAGATCGGTAGCTCAGGTTTCTACTGACAATTGTACATATAAAATGAGAATCGACTCAAATTTCCAACCTTAATCGCATGAACTTAAACTGTGTTGTCACTAAGGTTTATTAGGTAACGATATTCCCAAAGCTATGAAGCAGCAGCCACCAAATATAAATGCTTTTATTATGCAAAATTTTCGTGGAGACTTCTCAATTTGGAATCACACTCCATGGCAGGCCCCAATTTGATGGGAGAACTCATAGATGCAATGACAAGGAGAACATGGACATCTATATAATACAGTTATATTTTATAGGTTCTATTTCACTGCTCAAAGTTAGATGAAGCTACCAAAAATAAGAAGGGGGTGACACTAGTTCGTTCATACCTCCTTTTGGAATTTGTCCAACTCAAAAGGAAAATCAAGTGCCATGTCCGGTACAAGTTCACTGAAGTTATTGGTGATTTCATCGTTCCCTCCAGGAAAAGCCCCAACCTGCAGATGTAAAGATTTCATACCATTTAAGTTTTTGATAAAAGTGGTACAAATATGAAATAGTCAACCAAATCAAGAAAACCAGTAAAGCCTCATAAGGAACAGAGGACTCAATTGGATTTGGATGTTAAAAACTTAAAAAGTACATTCAACTATATAAAGAAGAAAATAATAGATGAGATGAGAATTGTGCTAAAAATGTCAACAGTTAGCTATGTGAAGAAAGAGGATTGTGCTAAAAATGTCAGGTAGCTATGAGGAAAAAAAACATTATGAGGTAAGCATAGTCTCCAAGAACTACAAGCTTTATTGTCAATATTGAGTTGTATTTTTGTAGGATAAACCCACCACAAAGTTACCACTATAATGTAAAGTGCGTATAGATGGTGCATGAGATGAGAAAGCTACTAAAGCTATACAGGCATTTACTTTAGTCTAAAGGTATCACCAATATAACTAAAGAATGGCAAAAACAAAGGCCGAAAGGTACATGAATCCTTTTCACCCATTTTCTTATGTTAAGGCCATATCCTCTCTAATATTAGTGAACTGTCTCTTACTATATAGAAATTTACACAAAATAACTGCAGAAGTTAAAATCACCAATGACGAATTAGGAATGCTTAGAAAGGCTGAATCACAATAAAAATAGCTGAAAAATGTAGCCACATCTTCATCCAGAATTCAATTTAACAATTATGTCATACCTCTTCTTCCAGTTTCTTATTATAATTGTTTGTTCCATGTAACATTTTAGTTGTTTTTCCTGGTTCTCTTGATAGTATCTCATCTAAAACACCAGGTATAGCATCGGTCACATCACCCGCCTTAGTCTCATATTTAGTGTCCCCTTCCTTTGTCTCGACCTCAAAGTCACCTTCCTTCATTTCAACTTCTGACTCTGTGGAATCTGTATTTCCAAGGTATTGTTTAGTATAAAAACAATGTCAAAAAGAAATTAGCATCAAGGAAATATATTTCTGGCCCCATACCAACAGAGATATCTAACAGTTTATCTAAAACCACACTTGAGAAAATCGCCGCATTTAAATAAGTGGCAAAATTGGTGCAACAAATTTAAGAGATGAAACCTGTATAGCTAACCACAGGTCGTCAAGTTGCCTTATCTGGACATATGCCTCTTATTGTTCAATTTTGCATACATAACCTTTATCAAGCCAAGCTTCATCGAACCTACTATTAATTGACACGGGCACATGGTGTCTAACAATGGCAAGTGTCCAAAATGTAGGCACTAGGTCATGCATATATATGTATATAATTTTATATAGTGCATATATTAACGGGAATAGTATATGTGGTTGAATTTGTGTTTGCATATTAGGAACTTAATAAGTGCAAAAACATAAGCTAACAAAATTGTAAGCTAACTAAAACATAAGCTAACAAAACTCTGACTTAAATATACTTAAATATATCAAACTCCCAAACTAACTAAAAGAAAAAGAAATAAACTAAATTAAAAAATAACTCGACTACGCTGAAATGCAAACCAGATCTCCATCACCCAAAGAATGCCAACAATGCAATCAAGCAAAATCTTCTATTATATGACGAAGAAAATAGTTAGTCAACTCTATCAAGGAGAATACTCAACCATATAGGCCAATGAAACAACTCTTAGAAAACCACTTATTTGTTAAAATAGAAGAAATATGGGACAAATTATCAATTCATAGCAGCAACTTTGTCTATCAATTTTGTACAACACACAAGAAACAAATAAATTATATTTCATCATGTGTCACGTCGACAACTTTGATCAGACAGTACAAACATAAGTTGTAGTTATACAAATATGGGTTCTATAAATAAATTGGAGTGTTTGTGGCAATATCCAATACGTCCGACATGATGCAACATGAGCATGGACATGAAATTTGAACTTTCCGTGCTTCCTAGGCTCAAAATATACTAGTTACATACATCCTAATATCTCCAATAACTGAATAATTAGTTGCATCTTCTATGTTGTGGATTGGTTCTATAAAAAAAAAGCACATCATCAATTCACACGCATAGCCAATAACAAAAGCATATCATCAATTCACCAAATTTGTATGCAAGAATTTTTTAAATTTTATTCTAAATTGGTGCGATTCCTGATTCAACTAAACCCTAAATTTAAAAAAAAATTGAAAATTAGGGCAAGTTAAATAAATCAAAACATGGAGCATACCGAGATCCCAAACTTGGAACTTGATGTTGTTGTACTACACACCTGACCGCAGAATAACAACCAAAAAATCACAATTAATCAAAAAATAACGTATTCATAAAGGACTCGTACTCGTGCGCTTGACGGAATCCTACACGACGATCCGCTCGATCGCTACGACAATCCCTGACCACTGTCGAATGGAAGAGTAGACGAGAACGGAAGGCGTAGGGGCCGATGTGGTACCTCCAGAGGAAGATTAGGGCAATGACGAGGAGCCGAGAAAGAATGGCCAGTCGGAGCATCGACCACTCGTAGTCGTCAGCCCTCACCATTTGCGTGTCGGATCTGGGTGCAGATTTTGGGTTTCTATTCGTCGATATCCGAGATTGAGAAGGGAAGATAGAGAGAGAGAGGGGGGGAGCTGGAGTAAAAAGAGGGAAAGCTCTCGTGAGAGAGGGAAAGATGAAAATGAGTGCGGGAAGTTTTTCTTTTCATTTTGTAAGTTATCTCAATTTTGTATGATTCGTGACAGTTTTTAGCATTACAAAAATTATAAAAATAAATTAAATACAAAATTAAATTTTTAGTAACGATTTTTAAGTCATTGTAACGGTTGTTATCGTTATAAGTGTGTCACGGTAATAACCGTTACTAATAGTAAAAAAATTGTGTTACAAATTGACTATTTTGGTGTAGTGTCCAGCTGGCGCAACAGCTGGGGTGAATCATCTGGAAGCCTACGGCGACTCAAAGCTCGTTGTAAATCAGATCAGAGGGCAATACGAGGTTCGCCATGAAGATCTGATCCCCTACCATTAAGTTGTATTGAACATCATTTCAACCTTCACCGGGTTCTTCATCAAACACGTACCTCATCTACAAAATCTAGAGGCTGATGCTCTGGGTGGCCTCGCAACCTCCTTGGCGGCACCCTTTGGAACTCAGCACTACGTCACGGTAGTGGGTCGAGACTTGGTCTGCCCTAAAAACAACCTGCGCTCACAAGTGGATCACGCCATGTCAACGGGTGCCGGTGTTAACGTCCGAGATTGGAGATTTTCGTTCATCAACTTCGTTGTCTACGGAATTCTTCCAGAGGACCCGAAAGAAGCCGTCTCAGTCAGGAGGCGCTCTCTTCGGTTCTACTATGATACAGCCACTAAAATGCTATACCGACGCTCCTACGATGGACTTCTCCTTCGATGTTTGTCCAACGAAGAAGCAGCCGAAGCTCTTCGAGAAGCTCATGATGGAACCTGCGGGGCCCATCAACCTGGTCCTAAGTTGCAGGATCAACTGCGACGCATGGGCTACTACTGGCCAACCATGGCCGCTGACGTTGTTGAATATGCTAAGAAGTGCCATGCGTGCCAGCTTCACGCAGACTTCATTCATACACCGTCCGAACCACTACATCCTACAGTCGCCTTCTGGCCCTTCGAAGCTTGGGGAATGGACATTATGGGACCGATCACCCCTCCTTCATCGAGAGGATACCGCTTCATCCTAGCAATCACCGACTACTTCTACAAATGGGCAGAAGCAGTTCCTCTGGCAGAAGTAAAAAGCTCCAGGGTGATCAGCTTCATCAAGCACCACGTCATCTACCGTTTCGGGGTACCCCGAAGGATCATCCACGATAATGGACCTCAGTTCATCAGCCATGTTTTCAGCCGATTCTGTGACAAGAATCGCATTCAAAATGTGGCATCAACCGCCTACAATCCGGCAGCAAATGGATTGGCCGAGGCATTCAACAAAACTATCGTCAGGCTACTCAAAAAGGTCGTGTCATCTAACAAACGCGACTGGGACGAAAAGCTCGGCGAATGCCTCTGGGCCTACCGCACAACGGTACGAACCCCGACAGGCAACACACCATTCTACTTAGTCTACGGGAGCGAAGCGGTACTACCTCTCGATATTCAGATATCCTCACTCTGCGTAGCAATCACAAATCAACTCACAGAGGAAGACAATCAACGTCGTCGTCTGCGGGAACTGGAGGCACTTGACGAAAAGCGTTTTCTAGCTCAACAACGCATCGAACTCTACCAAGCCCGTATATCACAGGCTTTCAACAAGAAGGTCAAGCAGAGGACTTTCCAAGTTGGCGACCTGGTTCTGGCAGTCAGGAGACCGATGGTATTGACTCACAAAACACCAGGAAAGTTCGAGCCCAAATGGGAAGGACCTTTCATCATCGAGACGGTATACTCAAACGGTGCTTACCGCCTCGCCAAACACAATGGGGACTTGTTCATGATGTCCATCAACGGCAAGTTCCTAAAGAAGTACTACTCTTGACATCTTTTCAGACATGTGCTTCTACTCCACAAAATCATACGCTTCCGGAACCCAGTTGTTCCGTAGCATCCTCCAGTAGAAGGACAACCACGTCCACATCACCTCTGAGTTGTCCCCCTACACCCTACAAGGCGGAATCTTATACCCAGTAAGACTACGCTATCCTTCATGTTTACCACGTCCACATTACCTCTGAGTAAACATCTCGTACAGACAACCCCGCGTTGCCGTACATTGATCGCAGAACTTCCACGTCCACATTACCTCTGAGTAGTTCCGTGTATCCCCCAGAGTCATTCCTACCACGTCCATAACACCTCTGAGTAGGAAGATTCTATCATTTGAACCCTATATTTGCCACGTCCACATTACCTCTGAGCAAATATGTTGATTCTTTCAAACTTATTATCTGTACCTAAAACCAAGGTACGCAAAAGATAATAGGTCCACACAAATCATCAAAGTTCATGACAAACAAAAATGAACACATCACAGAAAATGGTGTACATCTTTATTTCTAGAAGAGGAGAGTAAAGGATTACACTATCCCCAGCAAGAGTTGCAAAAAATACAAAAAGAAGAGACTACAATCCCTAAACATCCCCAGCGGAACTTCCATGTCCATATTACCTCTGAGTAGATCCGCGTATCTCCCTCCAGAGTCATTCCTACCACGTTCATATCACCTCTGAGTAGGAAAGCTCTACCATCAATCTCATATTTACCACGTCCATATTACCTCTGAGTAAATATGTTGGTTCTCTCTCTCTCTCTCAACTTTTTATCTGTACCTAAAACCAAGGTGCGCCATGGATGATAAGTCCACATAAATTCCCCAATGGAAGTACCCAAACCTATCACGTCCATATTACCTCTGATAGGATTGTCAAACCTAAACAGCTCTACCATTCATGCTTCTTGTTCAAAGTATTTCAAAACTTGTCCAAAAGTTTTAAAAACTTTGAAGGGAGTCTTGTAGAAGCATGATAAAGAAGGAATCTTTCTTTTAATCCCACATCGGAAAGGAGATGAAGGGAGGTCTCATTCCACTCTATATATAGAGACCTCTTGCCTCCTTTGAAGATGGCACCAAAAATAAATAAAGAAAAGGGATCCCATTATCCAGGGAGCCCGTTTGAGCCACAAAAGTTGCAGTATTCTTCTAGGTTGGCTGCAAGTTCTTCACTCGCTGTCATGGCGAGGATAATTTGGACTCTGAGTACTATGCGCCCCATGGGCTGGTATGAAGAAGTCCAAGGCGGCACGGGCTATGCGCCTCAAACGTGCTATGCCAGCAGTAAACTAGAAGCATGCGCTCACAATCATGCGTGCTGCTGATGATAAGCTGTATAAGGTCGACTCAGGCGCTTCTGTGCCAGAAATGAGCCAACCTTCAAAGTCCTTGTCTCACTTGGACGCATCTATTGCGTTCACAACCAAGTCGAGCAAGGCAAACCCAGTGGTCTTGAACTCCTGCGCCTCCTCTGGTTGTGCGTCTGAGGTCCGTTCAAGTCACTTTAAATGTTGTTCCCCCACTACTGATCGGTAGATCAGGGGGCGCAGCATTCACTTGACCACCACGGCGCTTGGCTTTGCCATGCGCCTGAAGGGGGTGCGAAGGTGGCACTCTCACTTGACCACCCCGGCGCTTGGCCTTGCCATGCGCCTGAAGGGGGTGCAAAGGTGGCACTCTCCTCCAACGATCTGCGCAACATGATCACTCACAAGCGCCGATCAGGAGAGCCGACCAACAAGCATAATGTGCCCCTCACAGGGCACACTTGTGCTACGGTCGCCATCAACTGATGCTACCGTAAGACAGTGGCTCCACCACCAAGGCAGTCTGTGTTCCAACAGTTGCAACATGCTATACATGTCGTCCAGCGCATCACTCCGCCCCGTCAGAGTGAATCACTTCTTCGTCAACATACAGGCGCATCTACCAGCCTGGGGCTCTTATTTTCTGAAGGAGTTCACCGTCAAAGCTTCTTTGAATAAGGAGAACCATCATCCATAGTATAATGTCTTACCAAGGAAGAGGATCAGTCGAATCCATCTTCGTCGAGAAGTCAAGGGAGAGACAATAAGACTCTCTCAAACTGTTGCTATTCATAGGCCAGGGCAAATCAAACCCATGCGCCAAGTGGCAACCTTCCCGAAGTCAGCGCAATGAACTTGTATTTTTGATGAATGAACTCGCCTCTTCGAATTCAGCTAAGTCAGGGAGCCACTAATGCTCTGAAGAACTCAACAAACGGACCAATGAAGATGCGCCATGCACACAAACGTGCCCTTCAACATCAAAGCGCATCACACAGACGTGCCCTTCAACATAAAGCGCATCACACAGACGCATCCGTCAGCACCAAGCACATCACAGGGGATGCGCCCCCATACGTCCTCCATACGTCTAGTGGAACGCCGATCGTTGCACCCACTCAGCTGTCCAATGAATATCGAGAACATTAAATGATGAACTGACAGAGTTGGCAGCACGACTCCCGAAGTCTGAACAGTTGGCAGCTTTTTTAGAAGACGAAGCGTCGGCAACGTCAGCATCATCATTACTTTCTTCCGACGGATACTATCACGTGGCCGCCCAACCATCTCGCATGCACCTCCGCAACCATGCGCCCCAGACTTCTCCCTGATCCCAAAAGACAGGAGTAAAGTCACTACTGAAGCTCTGCGTGTGCCTCAAAAGCCATGCGCCCAAAATGGTTCGTGACTCCTAAAGGTTACGAGCCAAAGTCTCCTCATGCGCCCAATCCTAGGCACATCCTACCAGATCATTCCCCACCAAATCAAAGATCTCCGAGCCATGGGTCGACGACACGTGTCCTTTGACTCAACTCATCCAAGATCTCAGCAACAGAAAGATCTTCTCCTCTGCTACGTGCCGGTCCACAACAGCAGTATGAAGAAGTCAACCCCTCGATCAGGGCGCATCGTCCATGCGCCTCCATCAGCAATCAACACGTGGCATCCCCGCGTACAGGCGCATCCTACATGCGCGCATGAGCAGCCAGCCTACGAAACTATAAATAGAGGGATCATTTCCTTCTTCTACCTACGGACCGACCTACGTACACACATATCAACCTCCACAACGAACAGACAGAGACTTCGTACCACCAGAGAGGCAGATACAGACACTCAACGTCTTCCTCCTCTCAGCAAGCTCCAGCACCCAGAGCAATCCAGACCTTCAGAGAACCGATAACCGTCGTCAAATCGTCAACGGAGTCAACGCATTACCACTCACTCCATTGGCACAAGGAACCCAGATTAAACAAAAGTGTACTCCTAGGACTACGCCTAAGTCCTATATTGTAATACTGTTCTGTTTGTATTAAAATTTACAATCAAAGAATTTTAATGGCAAACACTGGTCCTTCCTTATTGTTTCCTATGTCATCTTCTTCAGCGGCATTGTTCCTGGTCCTACCGATCGGCAAGGCGGAGCACCTCCCGTGGACCAGCAACAACCTGGAGATCAAGCCCAGCATTCAAGAGTAGCCTCCAGAGTCATGCCTACTGGGGGTCAAGAGCCACCAGTTCAGCCCGTCCAGCCTGCAGAGCCTGATAATGGCACCTTGGTGGGTCTCATCCGGACATTGTTAGCTTCTCAAGATCGTCGAGGTGATGCATTACACCAGACAATAACAGATGCCCTGACCAGAGGTGGTCATCAAGGTCATAGTGCGGCCAACAGCTTCAAGCGCCTGAACCCTCCGTTCTTTGACGGCAGTGAAGACACTATCGCTGTTGATGCTTGGCTGCAGAATACAGAAGTGATTCTAAAAGAAGCCAGACTCCAGAAGACGAGAAGGTGGCCATAGTGTGCCTACAGTTATTGGATCTAGCCCGCAGCTGGTGGGCGGCGCAGGCCGTTGGATTAGTGGCACCTATTGCATGGGCAGTATTTCATGAGAGATTCCAGACCAAGTACTTCGATGTTGTAGCTCGGTACGATCTACAGACGAGGTTCACTAATCTGAAGCAGATGGACAAGACGGTCGACGGGTATACGACCGAGTTTTTGAGAATTAGTCGGTTTGCTCCCACCTTGGTAGCGACCGAGTTCGACAGAGCCCAGCAGTTCCAGCAGGGGCTCCATCTAGAGATCTTATTGACAATGGAGCAGTTTGAGCATCAGACTTTTGATGCAGTATTGAGAGCAGCCAGAAAGCATGAGTATGTCTCCCAGAGGATCGTGGACAGGACCAGGGTTCGGAAGCGATCCTACAGCCAGATGAATCAGTCTTCAGCACCAGTCCCGGCAGCTAGAGCTTTGACTATTGGAGCTCCAAGGCGGGCAGCCTCAGTGACGTCGGTTCATCATTCAACTCCGACGTACCCTTAGCAGCAGAAGCAGAAGCACTCTTCCGCAGTGGGATGTTCACACTGCGAGAAGCCAGGACATGTGGTATCAGAGTGTCGCAGAGCACAAGATTTGTGCTTGGTTTGTGGTGCCCCTGACCACAGGGTTGGGAACTGCCCGAACAGGGGGAGTTCATCTTCATCAACCTTCTCTAGTCCCTCGGTTAGGGGACCAGTTCCAGTATCAGTCCAGCAGCAGCAGCAGTACCCTTTTTTGAGGCCCTTGTCGCTTCAGGCCCAGGCATTCCAGCAGCAGAGACTGCAGAAGTATGCCCAAGTCCAAGCTCAGACCCAGAATCGCCAGAGAGGTTTTCAGCAGAGGAGACCCGCACCAGAGGACATGGTCAAGTGCTGGCTTTGACCATAGGAAAAGAAGAATTGGCACCAGGTGAGGTAGTGGCAGGTACTATTCTCGTCAACTCCTTCCCAGCATCAGCGTTATTTGATTTTGGTGTATCGCATTCATTTATGTCTACACGATTCACGACACGGGTATGATTAGAGCCCGAGTCATTATCAGTAAGGCTCAATATACTTACTGGTAACGGTCTTGTGGGAGTAGATAGAGTATTTTTCTCGTGTCGGATCGTAGTTAGCGGTAGAGAATTCCCCGCTAGATTGATAGAGTTTTAGATGGCCGATTATAATATGGTCTTAGGGATGGATTGGTTGAGAGACCAGTATGCTAGGATAGACTGCCATATTGGCAGGGTTGTTTTTAGCATTCTAGGTGAGCCAGAGTTTTCCTTTTTCCGAGGCGAAGTTGAACCTTCTTCTCCGATATTGCAGATGGCAGTAACAGCAATACAGCTACCCCGGATAGTTGAAGAGTTTTCAGATGTTTTCCCAGAAGAGCTTCCAAAAATACCGCCAGAGCGAGAGATCGGGTTCACCATAGACGTGATCCCAGGGACAGTCCCAGTGTCAGAGAGAGTCTACAGGATGGCGCCGTCAGAGTTAGAGATATTGTATAAGATGATTGAAGAACGCAGAACCAAGGGATTCATTCATGCTAGTGGATCGCCTTGGGGAGCTCCAATGCTTCTTATAAAAAAGAAGAATGGTGCGTCCTGGTTATGTATAGATTATCGTACCTTGAATTCAGTGACAATTAAGAATAGATACCCTCTCCCGAGGATAGATGACTTATTTGATCAACTCAAGGGGACAACCGTATTCTCGAAGATCGAGTTACGGTCAGGATATCATCAGATCAGAGTCAGAGAGCAGGACATTCCGAAGACAACTTTTTGATCTAGATATGGGCATTGGAAGTTCCTTGTTATGCCATTTGGAGCAACCAATGCGCCGGCCGTATTCATGGACCTCATGAATCGTTTCTTCATACCTTAAGAGTGAAGTGGAGCATGAGCAGCATCTCAGAGTTGTCCTCCAAATTCTCAGAGAGCACCAGTTGTATGCCAAGTTTAGTAAATATGAGTTCTGGCTCGATCGTATTTCCTACTTAGGTTATATCATCACCAGAGGAGGAGTAGAAGTGGATCCCCAGAAGATAGTAGCCATTGAGACATGGCCAGTACCTAGCACGGTTGCAGAGGTTCGTAGTTTTCTTGGCTTGGCCGGCTACTACCGGCAATTTATTTCAGACTTTTCTTGGATTTCAGCACCATTGACCCAGTTGACCCGCAAGGATGTGCGGTTTGCTTGGACAGCAGAATGTCAGGATTCTTTTGAGAAGTTGAAACGAGGTTTGATGACGGAACCCATTCTCATGCTTCCAGATGGGACCGGAGGATTTTTAGTATATTGTGATGCTTCAGGCAGAGGTTTTGGATGTGTTTTGATGCAGCATAGGAAGGTAATAGCTTATGCATCATGCCAATTTTTGATCATGAGAGAAATTACCCAACCTATGACTTGGAGTTGGCAGTAGTAGTGTTTGTACTTAAGCTTTGGAGATACAACTTGTATGGAGATTGGGTGGAGATTTTCACCGACCATAAGAGCCTGAAGTATGTGTTCACTCAGAAGGATCTTAACATGCGTCAAAGGAGGTGGCTAGAGCTACTTGTGGATTATGATGTCAACCTGCAGTATCATCCTGGGAAGGCCAACGTTGTTGCAGAAGCATTTAGCAAAAGAGCCAGGGTTTCCTCATAGTGCAACCAAAGTTATTAGCAGATCTTCAGAAGATGGGTATAGAATTTGTCCTTCCTACCAATATGGCATTGATGGTCAGCATGCAAGTTCAGTCTACTATAGTTGAGAGGATCCGGATGGCACAGTCAACAGATTCCAAGCTTCAACGGCTCATAGCAGAGTGTGAGACAGGACGAAGACCAGAGCTATGTATCCATGAGGATGGTACACTTCGATATGGGAGGCATCTTTGTGTATCCAGTAGAGATATCAGACAGGAGATCACGGCAGAAGCTCACAATTCGCAGTATTCCATTCATCCCGGTGGTACGAAGATGTACCGTGATATCTGTTAACACTTTTGGTGGAATGGCATGAATAGGGAGATAGCCCAGTTTATTTCTCGGTGTTTTGTTTGCCAACAAGTTAAAGCTGAACATCAGAGGCCAGCTGGACTTCTTCAGCCCTTGCCGATTCCAGAATGGAAGTGGGAGCATATAACCATGGATTTTGTGACTGGATTTCCTACGTCCCCGGCAGGTAGAGATGCTATTTGGATAATTATAGATGGGCTCACGAGTGGCTCACTTTCTTCCATTCAGAGTTGGTCAGTCGATGGCTCAGCTAGCAGAGATGTATCTCAGGCAGATAATCAGGTTGCATGGAGTACCAGTCAGTATCATCTTGGACAGAGATTCAAGGTTTATGTCGCACTTTTGGCGCAGTCTGCAAGAGTGTTTGGGAACTCACATCCAGTTCAGCTCAGCTTATCATCCGTAGACAGATGGTCAGTCAGAGCGTACCATACGAACTTTGGAAGATATGTTGCAGTCTTGTACACTCGACTTCGGTAGTTCGTAGGAAGATCACCTGCACCTGGTGGAGTTCTCGTACAATAACAGTTTCCAGGCCAGTATCCAGATGGCACCGTTCGAGGTACTATATGGTAGAAAGTGCAGATCTCCGCTAGCATAGGATAATGCTGGTGAAAGGCAGATGCTCGGTCTGAAAATGATTGCTCAGATGGTTGAGGTGGTCAGGAGAGTCAGAAGTCATCTTTGCATAGCGCAAGATCGCCAGCGTCATTGGATCGATTCTCATCGACGCCCCTTGAGTTTTTTGTCGGTGACCATGTATTCCTGAGGATTTTGCCTAACCTTGGCGGCATTCGTTTCGACGTACGGGGAAGGCTTAGTTCTAGGTATATAGGGCCGGTGAAAATCTCCACCCAATCTCCATACAAGTTGTGTCTCCAAAGCTTAAGTGCAAACACTACTACTGCCAACTCTAAGTCATAGGTTGGGTAATTCCTCTCATGATCACAAAATTGGCGTGACGCATAAGCTATTACCTTCCCATGCTGCATCAAAACACATCCTAAACCTCTGCCTGAAGCATCACAATATACTGAAAATCCTTCGGTCCCATCTGGAAGCATGAGAATGGGTTCCGTCATCAAACCTCGTTTCAACTTCTCAAAAGAATCCTGACATTCTGCTGTCCAAGCAAACCGTACATCCTTGCGGGTCAACTGGGTTAATGGTGCTGAAATCCGAGCAAAGTCTGAAATAAATTGTCGGTAGTGGCCGGCCAAGCCAAGAAAACTGCGAACCTCTGCAACCATGCTAGGTACTGGCCATGTCTCAATGGCTACTATCTTCTGGGGATCCACTTCTACTCCTCCTCTGGTGATGATATGACCTAAGTAGGAAATACGATCGATCCAGAACTCATATTTACTAAACTTGGCATACAACTGGTGCTCTCTGAGAATCTGGAGGACAACTCTGAGATGCTGCTCATGCTCCACTTCACTCTTAAGGTATGAAGATACGATTCATGAGGTCCATGAATACGGCCGGCGCATTGGTTGCTCCAAATGGCATAACAAGGAACTTCTAATGCCCATATCTAGATCAAAAAGTTGTCTTCGGAATGACCTGCTCTCTGACTCTGATCTGATGGTATCCTGACCGTAACTCGATCTTCGAGAATACGGTTGTCCCCTTGAGTTGATCAAATAAGTCATCTATCCTCGGGAGAGGGTAATAATTCTTAATAAGGCCGATTCTCATCGACGCCCCTTGAGTTTTCTGTCGGCGACCATGTATTCCTGAGGATTTTGCCTAACCTTGGCGGCATTCGTTTCGGCGTACGGGGAAGGCTTAGTCCTAGGTATTTATGGTCGGTGAAAATCATCTTTGCATAGCGCAAGATCATCTTTGCATAGCGCAAGATTGTCAGCGTCATTGGGCCGATTCTCATCGACGCCCCTTGAGTTTTCTGTCGGCGACCATGTATTCCTGAGGATTTCGCCTAACCTTGGCGGCATTCGTCGGCGTACGGGGAAGGCTTAGTCCTAGGTATATAGGGCCGTTCGATATTCTGGAGCGAGTAGGTGATGTATCCTATCGTCTTGCTCTTCCGACGTCGTTATATGAGGTTCATGACGTGTTCCATGTATCCCAATTACGACGGTATATCCCAGACCCGAGCCATATTCTGGATCATTCGAAATTGGTTATTGGTACCAACCTTTCGTATGAGGAGAGGCTCGTGTCTATATTGGACCGGAGAGAGAAGATACTCAAGAACAAGACTATTAAGTTAGTCTGTGTTGCTTGGGGTCATCACTCTTTGGGTGAGTCAACGTGGGAGCGTGAGGATGATATCCGATCGTGATATCCCGACCTGTTTGACGCGTAAGGTATAATGTCTTCCTTATGCCTTATGCTCTCAGTTCCTTGCTTGAATGAATGAATGCTTGATTGATTGCCTTGTTATAGCTTGTCTGTGATTAGTATAGCTTGTCCTTGCCTCTCTAGACACTTAATTAAATTTCGAGGACGGAATTCTTTTAAGGTGGGTAGGGTTATAATGACCATAGTTCGTATTACGTATTCTGGTATACGTGTATGTATTTTGCATGTCTCCTTGCATGGTTATCTTGGCATTCATTTGCTTGGTTCGGTTCGGTTTGCTTGCTTCGTCTTGGTTCGGTTTTGTTGCATGTGGACCAACCCCTACCTACCTACCACCATCCCTCATTTATTAACCCACCAACCCATTCTCTCTCTTCATTTACTCTTCTTCTCCCTCCATTAACTCTCTCCACCCACCAGAGAGAGAGGCTTAGGCAAATACAACTTGCTTCCTGGAGGAACTCAGATTTTATCGTTCCATTGTCTTACTTATGAGATTCTAAGTCACTTTAGTATTTAGCATTTTCGAATTCCATGGCTCATTTCATGTAGATCTAAGTTTTAGCATTTTTGATCTCATGGTTTTGATCTTCTAAAACTTGGTTGTTTTCGAAATGGAGAGTTCTATGTAGTCGGGATTTCAATTTTACGCAAGTTTGGCTCTTGAATGGTTGGATTTCATCGAGATTTGACCGAGATAGGGCTTACTTGAGTTTGTGAGCTTTTACGCCTGCTTGTCTTGGCCATGGGGAGAAGATGAAGTTTTACGCACACGTTCTAACGTGTTAGCATAGTGTTTAGCCTTTACGCCCACGATTTACATGACAATGTATTATTCAGCCTTTCAAACATACGTATTTGCGTGCTAGCGTACTCCGTTTTACGCCGAGTCCATTCAAATTTTACACTCGGGGCCCTTCCGCTCGCATAAAATCGTGCTCGCGTAAAACCCTGGCTTGAGCACTCTCGCGTGCGTAAAGTCTTGCTCGAGTGTTTCAATCGCGTAGGGTTTCACTCGCGTAGAGCCTTGCTTGCCTACGGCTTGCTAGCGTAAAGCCCTGGCTCGCGTAAAACCCCACCCGCATGCGCCCTTACTCGCGTAGAGCTATCTCACCTTGCTCTTGCTAGCGTAAGCCACTTTATGCTTGAAGCCCCTTGGCCTAGCGTAGTAGTATGCGCGTAGAGACTTGAGTCCCTATGGCGTACACCTTTACCCTTTTATATCCTTACGTCTTTTTGTCATAACTTGATAATCACAAATTTACTTAATATGTATGAAATGATAATTGTACACGGCATGATATGAAGTTAAAATAACATGACATGACTTGACAAGCAAGCATAATGGGAACTATTAAAAGCTGTTACGACGGCTAGTATGGCATGACAAGAATGGCATAACCAGAATGAATGGCCTGGACACCGTGGACGATTGTGTTTGTACAAGTGAACCAGTATTGTTTAGCATCATGTCTAGGGCAGGGACCCCTGAGTACCACGGTCTGGGGTAGCTACTGAATTTGACTAAGGCTAATAACTAGAATAATCCAGTAGTCATAAAAAGATTTTTTAGCTACAGGCAATCCCGTTATCTGGGTGCCCCATCATGGGATTTGTAGCCTACCGTCGAGTAGGGCACATTTCTAGCACACTGTCATGTGTTGCACCCACCAAGCTACTTAAGGGTACATGCGTTTCTTGGACAATGTACCCACATGAATTCAATCCCCTAATTGCGTCTAGATAACCTGGATGGCCTACAGGGCTTATGGTTGTTGGAATAATCTCATTGCATCTTGCTAGTAACTAGGTCTGTGATAACCCTAGTTAGTTAAAGTATCAAGCCGTACTTATTTGCTTGGCCGTGAATGTTGGATGGAGTCTAAGTCTTTTCCTGTCCCGGTACCTGGTTACTTCAATAACATGATTATTTATGCTTACCTTAACAATAATGATCAGGGGCCAAGTTCTGTTCAGACGAAGGGTTACAACCCCGGTCCTTGTTTGGTTTAAGGGTTGTAACCTGGATCCCGGAGTAGTTCTGTGTCCTCTTTTCGTTTATTGTCTTATTGCACCCCACGTCATGCTCGTCATGTTTTACTTTACCAACAAGAATTTAAGACGGGTTTCTATTTAGGTGAAGGGTTACAACTCCGTTCCTTGTTTGGTTTAAGGGTTGCGACCTGGCTACCTGAATGGTTTCCTTGTACTCAATTCTCTATTGTTATTACTGTTATTATCAGATTCTTATATAATTATCTTTAATATCCATTTATTATATGTTGGTTTTAGTTCCTAAGTGAAGCCTCCTTTGTGGCACTTGCTCTTTCTGGGGTCTGATCCAGCTGGTTTTGTATGGCCAGATATCGGAGAAGCTCCAGAGGATCTACCTACCTTCCATCCAGATGGTGACCACCAGGCGTAACCAAGGCAACGAGTGGTTTCCTTTTGTTCTTCCACTTTATTGTATAAATATTCTTTTGAGGCGTTTAGCCGACGAGCACGTGTTAGCTCGATTGTACTTTATTTACTGTCTGCCTATAGGATGTAACATGTTTGACAAATCCTAGGGTTGATCATGTATGACTGAAACTCTTGCTAGTCTTGACATTTTGTACGACTAGCTTCATGATCATCCAAATATGTAATGTATGGGACGCCTTACTATTGTATATTTGGTGCTCTGACATCTTGTAACAGTTACCGCTTGTTTGATATTGAGACAATAGGCTTGTTCATGACCATAAGAGACTGATGGCTTGTAGTTAAACCCTCATGTATCTAGATAGCCGTGACCGTATAGCGAGGTGGGTTGCACTTCAATATACGTAGCTAGCTATGTTCGCCCCCGCTCTCCAGTAGTCTGGTTCTGGGGCGTTACACCACGTGTTGCCAAAACTACATCCGTAGAGTAACCTCCACCTGGATACCGACCAGCTGTCATAGGACCGACAGACTAACCTTCAATCTTTGACACACCACTGTCCATCACTTTGTTTCGACGAACCGAATCCTCTGTATCCCTCAAAGCATCTAGAAGCCACTCCTCAGCAAGTTCTCGATGACCCACCTCCTATCGAACATCCTTCGAACCTCCATCCGATATATCTGGCCTGCCTGTACAGCACAACGGCTTGAGCCTATACGTGCCACAATACAAATCTCTTCGAGCCAGCTGTTGGGAACCCTTCGCAAGAATCCAATCTTTGCTTCCAAATAGACTGCAACAGACATCATCTGTCAGCCTCCCTACCAGAACCAAATTAAAGCGAAAACTCGATACATGTCGTACACTCCTGAGGACGAGCTTCTCACTAAACTTTGTCGCCAAGTGCACATCACCGTTGCCTACAACTGCAGCCGAACCTTTGTCACCCATCTTCACGCGTCCAAACCTGTCGCCGCCGTATGACGTAAAGGTCCTCCTATATGGAGTGGCGTGGTACGATGCCCCCATGTCCATGATCTAGTCGCCATCATAACACATGTCACAAGGTTCCTTTGTATCAGTCGCTGCGATGATGATATCTCTAAATGTCGTGAGATCCTCCTTATCGTCTTTGCCTTTGGCCTTCTCAGCTTTGTGCTTCATGCAGTTCCTCTTGATATGATCATTTTTGCCACAGTGATAGCATCCCTCCTTGCGGTCCATAATCGTAAGATTTTGAAAACTTTTCATGTTCTTGCCTGTAACTTGGGTCTTTCCTTCCCATAGGAAGCAACCAGAGCGGACTCACTGCGATGATTCCACTTTCTTGGGTCGAACCTCCTCATTCAACAAGCTTCTTTTGACATCCACCATCGTGACAACTCCGTCAGGCGCAGAGTTGCTCACCGACCCCACCAACATCTTCTAGCTTTTTGACAGAGAACTCAAGATCAGTAGGGCCTGAAGCTCATCATCAATCACCATTTTTATTGCAGACAGCTGATTGATAATATTATGAACCTCGTTCAGATGTTGTGCCACCGAGGCACCTTCTGCGTACTTCGAGTTGACGAGTTAGCGAATAAGAAATGCCTTGTTGTCGGCCATCTTCCTTTAGTACAGCGAATGCAGCTTCTCCCATAATGATTTTGTCAAACTCTCCAAGGACACGTAGTGAAACACTGAGTCGTCCATCCATTGGCAGATGAATCCAACGGCCTTTCGATCTAGTCGTTTCTAGTCTTCAGTAGCTTTGTCTGTTAGCTTTGAGCTATCATCATCCAACGGACCAAATAAGTCATTGCACCAGAATAGATCCTCCACACTACCAAAATACAGTAAAATAAAGATGGCTATTTAGCGACGGATGTATTCCGTCGCTAATAGCGTTGGACACCCGACTAAATGGCGACGGTTTGTCGTCGAATTACAGCCAATATTTTTTTCAATTTTAAGGGTAAAATTCGGTTGCAAATTCGTCGCTATATCGTCGAAAATATAGCGACGGACAAACAAGTCATCGCTACGTCGTCACCCAGTTGTCAATAATTAGCAAAAAATATTGAAAAAATTGGCACGAAATTTGGCGACCACATAACGACGGATTATCCGTCGGCAAACTAACGGGGGTATAGCGACGGCTTGACGATGGATATATCCGTCGCTAATCTGTCGCTAAAGACTGTGCCCTAACTTAAAACAAACCGACGGGGAGAGAATTTTTCATTCACCCCCCAAAAGTTTCTCTCACCTCTCTCTCTCTCTCTCTCTCTCTCTCTCTCTCTCTCGCGTGCGTGCAGCTCTCTCTCTCACTCAGGTACCTCTCGCTCTCTCTCTCTCTCTCTCTCTCTTGGTGGTCGGGGGGCGGAGGAGGTCGAGGGAGGGGGGACGAAGGGTAGGGAGCGGAGGGGGACGGCGGGTGGGGAGGTCGCAGGGGGGAGAGGGGGGTAGGGAGCGGAGGGGTGCCGGGGGGTCTTACTGCTCGGAGGGAGGGAGGGGGGTGGGTGGGGGCCCGGAGGTGGGGGGTCTTGGGGGTCGGAGGGAGGGGAGTGGGGTTGAGGGTGGAGGTCGGCGGGTGGGTAGGTCGCAAGGGGGAGGGAGAGGAGAGGTACCATGGGAATACATCATGACACTATAATTCATATTTTTTTAGTTAATAGTATGAATTTTAACAAATAAGCTATATACGTGCTTACGGCATGTGGTTATCACAAGGTAAACTATATGCGAAAAGACGAGCTGCGAAAGCTGCTACTTATGCTTTTGACGATAATGCTGCAACAGATTTTGTCATCGAAGACGACGGATGCTCTGTTAATTATGGAGACCTACAGAACCTTGCACGAGATATGGTGTACGATGCGACAATGCCTAATTTTGATTCGAAGGATCCTAATCCTGAGGCGAAGGAGTTCTATGATATGTTTCAGGATGCAGATACTCCTCTATATCCTGGTTGTGAGACTCATTTTGTACTGTCAGTGATGATGCGGTTGTTGAACATAAAGTCTGATTTTAACTTGCCACAAGTGCGGATTACAAAACTAATCAAGGAGGTGTTAACGAAGGAATCAAAAGAGCTCCCCAAAAAATTCTATAAGTAAATGATGATGGTCCGACAACTGGAATTGGGTACGAGAAGATAGATTGTTATCGCAACGGATGTATGTTGTACTACAAGGAGAACAAGGACATAGAAAGTTGCAGCTTCTGTAATGTGGATCGTTACAAGCCAGTGCAGGAAAAAGAAAAGTCAACTAGAAAATGACTTCCTTACAAGAAAAGTCCCACGATCCCGACAGGCGATGATGTGAGGACACAGCTTACAAATTTGACCGAAGCAGTACCGTCCTTGCGGGAGCATATGACCATGTACTATCCGCGTCCTTCTACTGCTCCCGGTTCTTCTGCTCCCGATCCGTCTACTGCTGCTCCTGGTGCTTTAGATATTCCCGGTCCTTCTTCCGTCGGGCGCCTTTCTTTTGACCCTGTTGCCCCTCTGGTATCACCTCCTACTGTGACGACACTCCTTGACATAATGTCGCCAGAGCAGCTACGCCAACTTCTAGACCATGTCTTTGATACCCTGCCGGCATACATGGTGGAGGAGTATTCTCGTCGGGCGCAACAGGGAGTACCACCAGCGGACGATCCACCTCCTCATTCTCATTGATGTATTGTATTTGAATGTTTTGAAATGTTTTTAAATGTTGAATATTTGTAAATTTTGAATATTGTCACGTGGATATTAGTTTTTGATGAATGTTTTGGATAATGGTGAATGTTTGGATATTAGTTTGTGATGGATATTTGTATATTGGTGTGTGATGTATGTTGGTTTGTGTGATATATTTGTGATATATATTTGTATATTGGTGTGTGATGTATATTGGTTTGTTGGTTTGTGTGACGTGTGATGCATATTATGATGTTTCGATGTTTCGGATGTTGTATGAACATGGAATGCTCTGTTTTATGTATATAAAAATTCAAAATTTTTCCAGATAGTGACGGACTAGCGACCACAGAGCGACGGAAGGGGACGACTTCCGTCGCTAACTGGAGAATTTCTAGTTAGCGACGGATGGTGACTACCAAGCGACAGATTATCCGTCGACAAGGTTCTGGAAATATGAAATATTTCCACCACCTAAGCGACGGATTAGCCACCGCAATTTCGTCGCTAATAGTCGGAAACCACTTTCCGACGGATTATCCGTCACCAATACTGCGACTAATTGGCAACAGCCTAGCGACAACAACGACGAATTAGCGACGGATTATCCGTCGCTTAGGTTCTTGAACCATGAAAAATTTCCAGAACCTAAGCGACGGATATTTTGTCGCTAATCCGTCGCACATTAGCGACTTTATCCACAGATTACGACAAATTTTGCGTATCAGAACCTCTCTGATACGCGTTTACCGACATATTACCGACGGACTTGTCCGTCGGCTAACCGTCGCCGAATATACAAATCTTGCTGATACTTGAATTGACGAAAGTCCGTCGGCTAACCGTCGCTAAATATACGAATCATGCTGACGGTAATCCATCGCTAAGTTGTCGAATGGCGACAACTTAGCGATGGATATGTTTAGCGACGGGGTATTTTTTGATAGATTTTTTTAGCCAAAATTTGCCGGTAGTCCGTCGCTAAATCTATTTGCCGACGGATTAGTGACGGATACGACCGTCGCTAATCCGTTAAATTTTGATAGTGCCATCCTTGGCTTCCAAATTGCCCAGTTCTCCCCTATAAGGGTGATCATACGAGTGTTTATCTGCTCCGTAGACATGATTGCCAGAACCTCCAAAGCTCTGATACCAATTGTTGGTATCAGACTAGAATGAACAAATCTCATTATGATACCAATTGTTGGAAGCATGAGGAAGCGTTTGCCAACCTACCTGATCAAACCAAACCCCGTCTAACGGACACCAAGCACAAGATGAAGACAAGTATATGGCGTTGACGTACGTCACCTGGACAAATCCTAACCTTTAATAACTCAGATGAAATTACAAGATTGACAAAACTCACGTTTAACCCTTTTTCCTAATAGGTTCAACCCCCTCACCACTCTCAAGAAGAAAAATAGAAGATTACAATTGAGATCACTCATCAACCCGTAGCAATCTCCCTAACCAAAGTTGACGACTCCTAGATTAGATCTTCTTCTTTCTTTTGTCTTGGATAGCGAGTCCTAAGAGCAAAGTACAGACTTTCTCTTAGATTTTCTTATGGACAAGCACCCCAAATCTCCACTTTGTGCTGTGCTTTGTGCCTCCACCCTCATCTCATATATATAGGATAGGAAAAATCATATTTTAGGTCATAATATAATTTCTTAAATAGGAATCCCTCAAATAAGAATCTTATTACACCAAAAATAGTTCATCAATTATCCTATTTTAGATCATAATAGGATTTCCTAAAATAATAATCATATTATATCTAAAATAGTACAATACCAATTATGGACATCCAAATCTAATCAAATCAAATATTTAATTAGATTTGAATTCCACAAATATGTTGTTCCAAATCTAGACTGGACTCCAATATGGTAGTTAGTGTGTACCATTTATTATTATAATATGTTAATGTATCTATATAGCATATTGTTATATATGTATATATATAAATGGTTAGTTGTTTGGGATTTAATAAAGTAATCCTAGGTTATAGGTACTTAGCTAATCAATAACCATTTGGAAATATTTATTTATATGATATTTTTATTCCTTATCATACACCTTAACTGCATAGTAATATTTTTGGTACTTATAGAATGTTTTATTTGATTTTTTTTAACCTTATATTAGTAGGTATCGTTTAATAGATATTATATATATACTTTAATTATACCTTTATATGAAACCTAAATTTGACATGCAAACATTTATGATTATTTATATCATTATTCTAAGAGTTGAATAGTATAAATATAACTTCTGATAACCATAATATATTTCTTAATTATATAAGTTATAGAAGAAATTCTTTCCCTAAGCTCTAATTAATTTTATATTATATGATTTCAAACTTTTTTCCATTTCTTTTTATAAAAAAAAACCTAATACGGACTTTGTTTAGATGCATGTATAGATGTATGATTCTTGTTGTTTTTCTGTTGATAGATTTCATGTGCACTATAGAATGTTTCTATGACTGGTTACGACTTCGAAATTGCAGTCTCAATACAGATTAGATAAACTCTAGGCAAGTATGCCTTGCCAACTTGTACAGTTTATTCAAGCATTTTTTTTTCTTATTGTTTCTTTTATGTCTTACCTGATTACCTTCTTCTCATGTTCATGTCACTTCTATTTTTCTTATTTACATGCACGTACATCATTTTATTATTGTATATATCGCTACTATTTCATGTATAGATCCTGTTAGTATTGCTTAGTCATGTGCCACATTCACTTGATATGTCTTGACCTGTTACTTGTACTTGACTTGAGTTGACTTGACTGGATACATGTATAGTTTATTAAGACAGAGAGAACAATTACTAGGCATGCGGGCTATATGATAGTATTCTGTTGGCTGATAGTTCGGGTGAGCTCCGGTTGCGTTGATGATTCTGTTGACCGTTTGTTTCATGCTACAGTTGTGATATTCTATTGGTCGTTAATGTTGGATGAGATGTGATTGTGTTTATTTTCTTGGCAGTTAGTTTCGGATGAGCTACGATTGTGATGGTACCTATATCTTAAGCCAAAGTGTCGAACGTTGTCCTTTGATGTTGCGTCTTCACGTAGACTGGTTAGGAGTAGAGTACCTTATTTTCTGTTATTTCTTTTGCGTGTTTATTTATGTTACATTCGACATGTATATTATGTATCTTGCTACGTCTCTTATGAGGAGCTGATAACCTCTCCAGGTTATTGCTGGGATTTGACATAGACATAGTAGGAGCTACATCTTCGAAATTTTCAGATATCGTTAGTTGATGCCACCTATTATGTTCTTCCTTAGTTATTTATTATCATAGCTCATGGTGTAGTTAGTAGTTAGTGTTATGGATGCTATTATGATTACATAGACACATGTTCTGATTTATACAGCTTATACGTATTTGAGTCAGACTAGAGTCTGGTTAAATACAGACCTGACATGTTTACATATCATAGCCTTACGTATTTTAGGATTGGGGCATGACAGTTTTATCCAGAGCTTCTCCTCTACCTTAACATGTAGCTACACAGCTCGGTGTTCCTTCCGTCACATATAGTTTAGAGCAAATTACACATATATTATGCATGCTATTGAGCCAGATGAACCAAGTTTTAGACTCTTGTGGTCTGACTCCTACTCCCACTACGGCTCCTGGTACTACTCCAGCGATAGGACTAGCTCCTGTTTCGACCACAGCGCCTCCTACGACTTCTGCGGCTCCTAGTACCACTCCGACGACTGCTCCAGCTCCTACTGTCACTCCGGTGACTGCTCTATGCAGTGTTCTTTCTGAGGACCTACAATGGATCCTAACTATGGTGATGACACAACACATTGTGGGCCTATATCCGCCTCCTCCACCTCCTCCTCGGACTTGATAGCTTGGATTTTTTGCATGATTGTATCTGGTGTTATCATTATGCATGCAGACAGTGACTATTTGTATATATGTACTTGTGTTTGAATTTGAGTTTGATTTTGAGTTTGTGAAAATAAGTATTATGTTTGAGTTTATTGAATACAATAGTATATTTATGTTGTACATATACAACATATATGTATTGTATATACATATATATATATATTGACAGATATGAGCCAGGAAATATTGATTCTGGCAGTAATACTAAATCAGCGACGGAATGGCGATGAAATAGTGACGTATTTCTGTAAAATTCTCAGGCTACCGACTCCTTAGCGACTAATCAACGACGAAAACTTAGAAATTCTCAGGCTAGCGACGAAAATTTCCATCGCTAACATGCTATCGGATACAAAATATGTACCATACGAATTAGCGACGAAAAATTTCGTCGGTAACCTTCTGGAAAAATTGGAAACATGGGTCCACATGTTCTCTCACTAAGCCGTCGCTATATCGTCGCAAGTCCTATCGACAAAAACATAACGTCGCTAATATGTCGCTGGTGTGTTGTCGCTAAAGCCGTCAACAATTCGTCGCCACAATGACGAATTAGCAACAAAATTTTGTTAGCGACATATTTCCTAACGACGCCACATTTCCGTCGCTGATCCTTCGCTAATATCAAATAGCGACAGAAATATTACTCTTAGCGATGGATATTTTCGTTGCTAAATAACAATATTTTTGTAGTGGAGGTTCTTTGACCATTTTGTTTTTTCCTTCCATCTTTTTTACCAATCTATCACATGCAATCTAAAATTAGGTATTTTGATAATGTTCTTTTTTTCTTGCATATGATAGAGTACTGTGAGCGATATACAAAGAGGGAGATAGTTGACGATGCTTCTTCGGACGAGTATAGTGACGAGAAAGTGATTATGGAAGTCTGTCGGATGATGCTGAGATTGTTGGAAAAGTAGACTGATAAAAAATTTGTCCAATGATTCATGAGATGAAGATGATTATAAATGCGAAAGCGTACCTGAATTCATTGCTTTACTTGATGGATCTTCCAGTGATCGTCTCTTTATGGATCTTCCAACTTGCTACTACCATTAATGACGAAGATGAATTCTTTGTCACTCTCTATGTTGATGGGGATAAAGAAGAGAATAGAAATTGTGGCCATATAAGTTGGACCCATCGTCAAATTAGATTTATCTTCGGTATCTAAAAATTATTTCCATGACAATTATTCTCTCAAGCCAATTTTCTTAATATACCACTTTAATTTGGCTTAATTATTTAGGTAGCACAACACATTTAATTTAAAATGTGTGGTATTAATTATTGGATAGCTCCAACAATCTCCTACCTGGTCACATATCTTACCTTACAAATGTGTTAATCTTAATGAGCTCAAAAGTTGCTATTTTATCCTTAGAGTATTTCCGAACAATCTCGTCCATTAACCATATCAATATAGGATCAAAGTGATATTTGTCACATTTTGCATAACTAAACCATCAATGGTCATATATAACAATATAGCTAAACAACATAAATCAATAATAGATGCGTAGTATGGAAATTACACACAATGTGATCAACCCATGTCTATTTCCAATTGGTCCTCATTTACTTTAATAATATTAATACTTTAACATAGTGAAAACGAAATGAACTAAATTTTTCATATATTTGATCAGAAAAAAATACAAAATACTTTAATACATATTTGTCCAAATCCAAATATATAGCACCAAAATACATAAAACATAAACTCCCACTATACTACCATATCCTTAAATAAGATAACACCTATATGAACAGTATTCTCATGAAAGACCTTGGATAGTAACACTTTTGTGAGCGGATCCGCTAACATGGAGTTTGTCCTAATGTGCTATATGGATACTTGATTATTCTGAATTCTTTCTTTCACAACTAGGAACTTTATATCAATATACTTTGACTTATAAAAGCTCCTATTGTGATTGGAATACAATACTGCTGATTTATTATCACACTATAATTTGAGTGGTCTTTCAACACCCTCAGATATATGCAGCCCTGTGACAAAATTATGCAACTATATGTCCTGATTAGATGCCTTACAACATTTTATAAACCTTTCTGCCAGGGTGGAAGAAGCTATTAGTGTATGTTTGATACTCATCCAAGATATGTCTCTACTAGACAACATAGAAACATAACCAAATATGGATCTCCTACTATCTTGACATCCAGCAAAATCGGAGTATGAATACCTTATGATCTCCAAATTATTCGATCACCTATAAAGATCTTATAATCCTTGGTTCTCTATAAATTACTTAAGTAAATCGTTTGACTGCTATCCAATAATCCATCCTAGGTTTGCTTAAATATTTGTCTAACATCCCAACCGTGTACGTAATATCCAGTCGCGTACACACTTAAGTATACATTAAACTTCCTACAGTTAATGAACATGGAATCTATTATATTTCTTTAGTTTTAAGGCTATTCTTAGGGCACTGATTGAGATTAAACTTGTCTCGTTAACGACATGTGTTACTTGGTCTACATTAATTACTTTGATCGATATACAAAACCAGAAAAATACGTCTATTCCTACTGAACTTATGATACACACAATCTTCAATAGTATTTATCTCAAAATAAACGTAATCACTAGGTAAAATTTGTAGTACAATTGATGAGAATCTTGCTTAAGTCCATAAATAGACTTTGTCAGTTTGCAAACCATATTCTTTGGATCTGCCGACACAAAGATTTCTGGTTGCACCATATAAATTATTTCGTCAATGTTACCATTGAGAAATCCCTTTTTGACATCCATTTCCTCAATCTACTTTTGATAGTTGAAAATTTCCATGGCCTGACGGAAGTTGATTGGATCATCTTCTAGTATTCCACAGTCTTCTTCACGTTACTAGAGAAATATGACAAAATTATCCGAAATTGCATCTCTCTTTTCTCTGGTAGACCATCTTAATGGCACTAGTTATTGACTTTGTTCCTCTGAAACAATTACTTCATCTTGAATAGGGGTGTCACTACGTTGTCTTGTTGAGGTAGCTCAACATTGACTTGTAGTGGTAATTTGACATTGTCTTGTTGAGATTCAGATTCCTTTTTTGATGAATGACAGGTATAGAAACTTGCACATTGTCAAAAGTGATAGTAGAAATCGAAATCAATTATTCCTCAAAGACAATATCCCTAACTTTATTTCTCCCCTCAAACTCAACAACCTTAAAAAATATAGCAATTCCGATCAAAACATTTCCTTATTTTGTGTTTATTACCACATGTTTCCATATCCAAAGTTTCTCTACATGATGCAATAGTTTTAAGCGAATATAGGTTTTCATAAACATTAAAGAAAATTTACCAACAATATTTTGAATTTAAATATAGATCAAACTTTATTGTTTCCAAATGAACCATGAGGCATCAAAAATCATGCAGACATGGATTTCAGATTATTGTAAATAGAATACGCCTTTCTTCATCCCAGACACAGAGTTTTTGCATAAAACTGAGAGAACCAAATTATTGTCCTTCTTGTCAGTGAGCAGAGACTTGCAATCCTCTTTTCTTGTCAGATCATCAATAGAGTAAAGGAATCGGTAATAGTGTTCGATCTCCCTCATCACACTTTTCTATAATCAACAATTGTACTTAGATCTTCTATTTAGGAGTTTTCTGTACTTTTTCTCGTTTATAATACAAAAAGTTCGTTCAACTTTTATTCATGGCAAACAACAAGTCTTTGGCATCGTAACACTTTCCTCTGCCAAGATTTGAGTGTTGAGCACTCTTTTCCCCACTCTTGGGATGAGATTTCTTGGTCTGCACACTAGCATAGCCCTTAAAGGTGCATAAACACTGCTATGTGCCTCAGCAACCACCTTTTCCCATGCATGGCATGAGACTTCTGGGTTTGCACACTGGCAAGACCGTCAATAGGCACAAGCATAAGGTCGTGTGCCTCAACAACAATTTCTTTGTTGGCAGCAACAACAATCTGTACTAGACTATGTACCATCAAAGCCTTTTCTAGGCCAGGTGTGGCAGAGCTTTCCCCTTGTCATCGACGACGTTCGGGAGAGCAGTGCGATCCTTTGGGAGCCAAGTCTTGCGAGAGCGCTTGGCTTTCTGCACCTTAGAGACAGGGTAGAGTTATTTTTTGAAAGCATTGCCTCGTAAGCTTGTTGATCAAATTGTAACATCCTTTGAGTATAACCAATCTTCGTGACATCAGATTGTGCCACCACTTTTTCGTTGGTGACAAACACTACAAAAATTCATCGATTTAGCGACGGCTATATCCGTCAAAAATTCATCGGTAAATCTAATTACCGACGGATGGTCGATGGATATTGGTTAAAAAAGGTCGTCGGGAAAAGCCTCGTCGCTAACTACAATCCGTCGGCAAGTTGTCGCCCGACGACGAATTAGCGACGGACTGCCGTCAACCATACTCGTGCAGTTTGCGACGACTTGCCGACGGATTACCGTCAAATCACGTTTCAAAAGAAGTAATGATGTATCACTTACCGACGGATATATCCGTCGCTATTTGGTCGGTAAATGCGTATCAGGGAGTTTCTGATACGCAAATTTCGTCACCAATCAGTCGCGAATGGTTGCTACGTTTTGACAGATTCGCGACGGAATACCGAAGAAATATCCGTCGACCCGGTTCTGTGAATTATTCATATTTCCAGAACATTGGGAACGGATAATCCATCGTTATTCCGTCGTGAGTCGTCGCTAGACCGTCGCCAATCGGTCGGCCTTATAGCGACGGATTATTCGTCGCCAATATCCGACGGAACATTGTGTGGTTTACCGACTACTAGCGACGACGTACCGACATAATATTCGTCGACCCTATCCTGTAAATCTTTCATAATTCCAGAACCTTGGCGACAGATAACCCGTCGGCTTTTCGTCGCGCATCCGCCGCTAACTGGGAATCCTCCAGTTAGCGACGGATAGTCCGTCGGTAATTGGTCGCCAGTTCGTCGGTAGCTGAGAATTTTTTGAAATAAAAGAGCATAAAACTGGGCATTCCCAATATACACAATTCCAATATTCAAAACACACAAATAATCCCAAGCAATTCCAATATACACAATTTCAATATACAAAACACACAAACAATTCTAACACACAAAACACACAAATACTCCCAAGCATTCAAATTGTTCACACAAAACACACAAATATTCAATATTTAAACACAAATATTCAATTCAATAAAAAGGAAAATCGACTTCGGCCTCAGCAAAGACCGCAAGTCAGACGATGAATCCTCACAACCATAGATCATAGTTGCGTCGAGGCATGTACCATTCTCTCAGCCACTTTGCATATGAAGGCTCAATCTGTTTGAGGTCTTCTGTAGGGACAGGAGGGTCAGTCCCGATGCTACTACTCTCTTACGGTGGCTCCTCCTTAACTTCAAACTTGGGAGCAATCTCTTCCCTGATGGCCATCGGTTCTTCCTTGACCTCGACCTTTGGTAACACCTCCTCCTTAACAGTCACTGACTCTTGTTTGAAGAACGGAGACAGTATCTCTTCCTTCACGAGAGCCTCCGCCTTCGATAGGGTACTCCAACAGAGTCAAAAAAAAAGTTAGTAAAAAGGACTTAGAAGCCCAACATGAGCATCTGAGTCGCATCAGAATCTCTGGCGCATCAACTGGGATGAAACCCATGTGCATCAGCCTAAGCACATCTACATGAGGCGGCTCATCTACAGTTGGGTCACCCCAACATCACTGCAACAAAGACCAAGGCAAGAGAATACCCATCGAGCACTTCTGGGCGAACGTCGGTGTAGGTCGCCCTAACAACGGGGACTTCCTCCGTGTCAACCTCCAAGGGTTTCGTGCCTCGGCCCCTTCCTCGGCTAGCAACACCGCCTCGGGGAGTCTTGGAAGCCATCTCTCTAACAAAGAAAAGAAGGGAGAAAAGAGTTCTGAGGAAGAAGAAAACTTTTTCAGAAAAGAAGAAGACTCTCTCTCTCCTCACAAGCCGCCTATTTATAGGCTTGGGCAGACGAGAAATCTATTAGCCAGGGAGCCAACTCCATAAGACAAACTAAACATAATTAGTTCAATCTGTATCGTAAGACAAACTAAACATAATTAGGAAAAAAGTCTTGATATAGAGTGATTCAAAGGACTTACTAGATGTTCCATCATCGTCATTGTCTAGAAAGATAATATTTTCTTTAACATTCGTAGGAGAATTATAAGGATATATCTTTCCACCCCCACGGCCAGCCCACCCCCCCCCCCCCCCCCCGCAGCCCACCCCCATGGCTGTATCGGAATTGGTATCACCATGAATCTCATGGCTTGTTCTACCAGAGCATAATATAAAACCAAACGTGTGAATCAGAGCTTCACATTCTAATATTGTGAATGTGAAGCTCTGCTTCACGTTTGGTTTTATATTATGCTCTGTTAGAACAAGTTATGAGATTTATGGTGATATTGATTCCGATACTGATTCTTGGTTAATATTAATATTTTTACACTTCTCCATGCTTTGGTTGAGATGTATATCATATGATGCGGAATAGGATGCCTCATGACCCGAATGAGAAGAAGGGGAATAGGGAGGCTCACTCTATACACTCATCCGCCTACGATATACACTCTATACACTCTTACTTATGCAAGCCTTTTGAGGTAATCAGCATTATACTAGATTTCCGAAAAGATCTATAACTCTGATAGGCCCAAAAGACTTGGCATAAGTAAATTTAATTTTTAACACTTACCTATCTACTACTAAGATATCTTATATATCCTTCTAGGATACTCACTCTATACCAATATCTTAAATTTGATTTTCAATACTTACCTACCGCCTAGACGCCTAAGCGATCAATATCGATACTCATTGAAATAGACTGATACCGATACCGATACCGATACCGATACCGATTCATAAGACAAAGTAAACAGATTCGTAATTAAAAATATATAGTCCTTATAGTTCTTCTTCTGAGAACAGGATAACATTGCGTTGTCAGGATCAAGTTCTTAGCCCAATCAGGATAATATTGTGTGTATAGACAAAGAGTGATATGGTGAGGGGTGTATGTGTGTGTGTTTCAGTCAAATGTGTGTGTGTTAAGGGTGTGACAGTGAGAGTGAAAGAGTGAGAGGGTGTGTGTGTGTCCTAGTTAATGTGTGTGTGTGTGTTAAGGGTGGGTGTTTGTACAGACGAGAGCCTCAAGTTATAGGTTCAGTTATTCTCAGGTTTATGGCATATAAGGGTGTAACAGTACATACATTACACATGCAACATAAGTAACTACATTTGTATCCATTTGAAAATATTTGTATCCTATATCTGTATCGTATATGTATCAGTATCTGTGCTCATAATTGTGCAACATAGTATGTCATCTTTGTCTAAGTGGTCAAACTAATAGAAACTATTAACTTGATGGAAATAAAGAAGATACTAGTAGTTCATAAAGAAAATTGCTATATAAGAAATGTATAATATAGCATGTCATGTGACACGTGCAAAAGTTAGGAGGATATCTCCAATATTAAGAAAATTCTTAAAATAGAGAATAATAGAATATTTAGCTCCTAACACATACATGCTTAATACAGCTGATTATTTGCTGGACCACAAGATCAAAGTTTTTATCAATTATAGAAGTTTATAAAGTAGAAGAACAGGTTGCAACTAAAAAAAAACTCAAAGTGTTCTCAGTAAACTACTATTTTCTGATAATAGCAAAAAAATGATGGGCGGTACACAATCCTTGGTAAATTTCATATATCAAACTAAGATCACTGCATAAATATAACATAACTACAATCCCGCGGCCAGCCACCCCAACCACCCCCCGGCGGCCACCCCCCCACAGCCTACCCCCAACCCCCCGGGGCCAGCCCCCACAAACCCCCCAACCCCCCACAACCCCCCTGGCCAGCCCCTCCGCAGCCCATCCCCAACCCCCCCGGGGCCAGCCTCCCCGCGGCCAGCCCCCCCCCCCCCACCCCCCCGCTGCCCGCCCCCTCCCACCACCCCCACCCCACCACCGCTAGCACCCCCCGCGGCGACCCACACCACCGCCAGTTTCACCCACGACGACCCCTGCACTCCCCCCCACCGGCCCCCCCGCGGCGACCCTAACCACCGCCAACTTCACCCGCGACGACAGCCAGCACGCTCCGCGGCCAGCACACCCCCCCGGTTGCCCGTCCCCTCCCACCACCGCCGGCTCCCCTCCGCCTCCAACCGCCGCCCAAGAGAGAGAGAGAGAGTTACCTCGATATATCGTAGCGTCCAAGAGAGAAAGAGAGAGGAGAAAGAAAAAATTAGTGGGAATGAAAATTTTCCTCCGTCGGTTCAACTTAAGCTAGGCTTTTAACTTAGCGACGGATGTATCTGTCGCTACTTAGTCGTTAATCTCACGCAATTTTTTTAAATTTTTCCAACCACTTAGTGACTACTTAGCGACGGACTGTAAGTCCGTCGTTAATATCCTATCATCTGGTCGACGGATTATCCGTCGCTAAGTAGTCGTCAATTCTTCCGCCAACTAGTGACATTTTTTCGCAATTTTTTAAATATTTTTCCGCCAATTAGTGACTACCGAGTGACTACTTGCCGACGGGTCTTTATTCCGTGGCTGTTTTACCGACGGCGTGCCGACGGATAGGCGACGGATATTCACCTTAAAAAAATTGGTGCACGATTAGCCGGGAAGTCGTCGCCAGGTTGTCGGTAGTCCGTCGCTACTGACGATGAATTTATTCCGTCGCTAAAATGCCGTCACCAATTAGCTGTATTTTGGTAGTGAAAAGTCATTTCCAGCTGTCGTCAGTTTTGTTCCGATACAAAAAGTGTAACAACTTTTGTATAGAAATTTTTGTCACGTCCCGAGTCGACAACCCGTTCGTCCCCGTGTTATTTTGCCGACTCGATCGTCCTCTCTAAGGCATGATGCCGTACGAGTCTGGAATTACACTCGTACAAGACAAGAACGTTACGTTGATTTTTATATTGAAACGCCAAGTTGAAACTTCACAAATCACATCAAATTGAGACGCAGTATAGGAAGATAGAAATATGCTTTTCATTCATAGCTTGCAACGAAGTACAAGTTACATTGGATGCCATTGCGGCTACATTGATTGAAAATAAAAAGAAACATACTCGACAAGCTGCCTGAACTAACACTTGCCGTTCCATACATTTGCCCCTTTATACATAAGCCGTCGATTGAATTTGCTTCAAAATACTTCAGCATAGGAAGAGCTTCAAAACACCTCTCCGTACTTCAGCTTCAGTTTAGAGCGCCCATCGTACCTGGGGAAATTAGGGAAGGGAATTAGCACACTTGCTAAGTGGACGAGACGAATCAACTCGTCTAAATCGACTCTGATTGTTAAGATAGGCATGCTTTAGAGTTATCTTTCTATTTAGAGCTAAATGAATTCAGTTCATATCGATAGCCATCTTTGAGTAGTAAAGCATAGATGAGCATGCTACTATCTTATATGTGGTCATTGGTGTTACGCACTACTAGGGACTTAATCGAAATTGGCATACGACGCTACCCTTTCAGCCTAGGTTGCAAGCCTTACTGAAGGTCCCGTATGCCTCGCGCCAAGGCACGATAAATTATTCCTCCTAGGACGAATCGGTTCCGATGTCCCGAATACCGTTTCAAGGAAAACAAACTGGTGCACAAGCTGTCCATGACCATGTCTATGCGTGAAAAGTTTAATATACGCAAACATTTTTGTATAGCGCGGACAGTATCGAACGACATTATCATTTCTGGCAACTCATGCAACGATTCATTTTCCCCAAAGTCGTACTCCCGATTTAGCATCCCATGGGTACCCAATTGTCCGAGGCATCATAACCCATGATCAACGTTTCATATTATTTTGCAGCACGTGAAATAGTGTATCTTTTTACTAGAACCTTAAACTTTTCCGTTTATGTGAGAAACTTGTATTTTTTAGAGTAGATTACTCTAAATAGATACGTTTTTCCCAAGTTCTTGACCTTAGTGTATTGGCATGCATTTAACTTGGCATCGTCGATTTGAATGAATTTGAAACAAAAAAAATTTGTTTGTGGACAGAGTAGAAAAGAAGGCCCGAATCGTCCACCAAGTTTTTCGATTCGTGCCGACCGTCGAAGCGCTTCACAACATTCGAGCTTTAGTTACGCGAGCTCCTGCAATGGCACCAACATTTTGTTAGGATTTCCTTCTTTTTCCCTTGCTTCAAAATTTGTAGATTGCATCCAGAAAAATGATGCGAAAGTACTTCATCAAAATCCAGCAACAAATGCTCCAAGAAAACCATACAGCGGTCTGGTCCTATCGAAGGGACTCTTATATAGAGCTCACTCGCCGAGACACAGCCCGCTGCATCTAGGACCTATTCCAACAGAAGTCGTTCTATTAGTTGGATCGATTCTCGTAACGTCCGTTAAATCGATTTGATCGATGTCGTAAGGTTTTATCGTTTAGCAAGCTCAGCGATCGAGTCAGATGGCCATCTAAGTTCCTGGCCGATCTGACTCGGCACAAGCATACTATGAAGTCTGTCGCCTATCGAAAGCGGGGTGCTATATAATATACCACTAAGAAAAAGTTTCGTCCCGAAACTTAAGAACAAGGGTCTGACCTTAAATTACGCAAACAACGAAGCATACTTCTCCTTCATTTTCGCTTCTATTTCCTATGTCGACTCTTCAACTGAGTGGTTCCACCAAAGCACGCGGACCAAGGACATCGGCCGATTTTGTAGCACCTTCTCCTTGAGGTCCAAAATTTGAATAGGCTCCTCCGAGTAAGACAAGTCAGTACGTAGCTCCAACTGATCGAAGCTAACCACATGACTTGGATCATGCACGTATTTTTGAAGTTGTAAAATGTGGAAAACATCGTGCACATCAGCCAAGGTAGGAGGTAGTACGATCCGATAAGCAACCGTTGCAACTCGCTCGATGATCTCGAAGGGGCCTACAAATCTCGGGCTCAATTTGCCTTTAACGTCGAATTGCATCACACCACGCATGGGCGTTACGTTCAAAAACACATGGTCCCCGACTAAGAATTCTAGCGATCGTTGATGAAGATCTGCGTAGTTCTTTTGTCAACTTTGTGCGATACGGAGTCTATCTCGAATCAAGTGGACGTTTTCGACGGCCTGCTCCACCAGTTCCGGTCCAAGCACTTGTCGCTCTCCGACTTCGCCCCAGCATATTGGCGAACGACACTTCCTCCCGTAGAGCGCTTCATATAGAGCCATCTGAATGCTCGACTGATAACTATTGTTATACGCAAACTCCGCAAGCGGTAAATGCTTATCCCAACTAGTCTTTAGATCGATCGCACACAGACGCAACATATCTTCTAAGATTTGATTTACCCTCTCCGTCTGACCATCTGTTTGGGGATGGTACGTAGAACTAAAGTTTAGTTTGGTCCCCGTCGCCGTTTGTAGGCTCATCCAAAAATACGATAGGAATCGTCCGTCTATGTCCGAAATTATTGAGGCCGGTACCCCGTACAGTTGAACAAACTCATCGATGTAGATTTGTGCTAACCGATCGACCCTCCATCCTACTTTAATTGCGATGAAGTAAGCCGACTTGGTCAATCTATCAACAATGACCCAAATCGTATCATTCCCCCGCGTCGTCTTCGGAAATCCCACAATGAAATCCATCGAGATGTCCCACTTCCACTCAGAAATGGCGAGGTTCTGCAGCTCTCCGCCTGGCCTTTGGTGTTCCGCCTTTACTTGTTGACACGCCATGTACTGCGACACGAAAGTAGCCACGTCTTTCTTCATGCCGTGCCACCAAAAGTTGGTGCGCAAGTCCTTCTACATCTTGGTGCTTCCAGGATGTAACGAGTACTTCGCATAATGTGCCTTCGTCAGAATTTCTTTTCTGAGTTCGACAGTTTCAAAATGCAGAGCCTTCCCTTTAGTCACATCGTCCCGTCTCCATCTTCTGTAAAGTCAGTCGTCCTTCCTGTTGGAATCAGCTCGTGCATCTTCTTCAGGAATGAATCGTCCTTCTGTGCGGTCTTTATTTTGCTAAGCAGGCTCGATCCTAACTTCAACTGAGCTAGGTGTAGGTGTCGATACTCAATTCCGAGTTCGATACCCATCGCTTCAAGGTCTCGCCATATCTATTTATTTATGGCTAGTGTTCCCATAAACATTCTGCTAAGCGCGTCGGCTACCACATTTTCCTTGCCCGGCGTATATTCGATCATTAGCTCATAATCTTTTATGAGTTCGAGCCAACATGGCTGCCGTAGGTTGAGTTCTCGTTCCGTAAATAAGTATTTTAGGCTTTTATGATCTGTGTAGATTCTATACGCCACACCATAGAGGTAGTGCCGCCAGAGCTTTAACGCAAACACGATCGCCGCCAATTCTAGGTCGTACGTCGGGTAGTCGTGCTGCTTCAACTGTCGTGAAGCATAGGAGATAACCTTATCTCTCTGCATGAGTATGCACCCGAGGCCAGTTTTTGATGCATCGCTGAATATCTGAAAGCCTTCTGGACCATCTGAAAGTGCAAGGATTGGAGCTGAGACGAGCCGTTGCTTCAACTCTTAAAAGCTGGATTCACAGTCGTCACTCCATTCAAATACTACTCCCTTCTGGATGAGGCGAGTCAGAGGCGACGCTATTTTTGAAAAGCTTTGTCCGAATCTTCGGTAGTAGCCTGCTAAGCCCAGAAAACTCCGAATATCGCTAACCGAGGCAGGTCATTTCCAATCTACCACCGTTTCAATCTTCTTTGGATCCACCACGATACCTTCGACAGAGATTACATGTCCGAAGAATGTCATGCTACTCATCTAAAACTCGCATTTACTCTGCTTGGAATATAATTTATTTTCACACAAAATCTGTAATACCGTCTTCAAGTATTTTGCATGCTCTTCTCGATTCTTTGAATAGATAAGGATATCGTCGATGAATACGACTATAAATTTATCAATTTGGGGTCGGAAGACTCGGTTCATCAGATCCATGAAAGCGACTGGGGCATTCGTCAAACCGAACGACATGACTAGGAATTCGTAATAACCATATTGAGTGCGGAAGGCAGACTTCGATATATCGTCGGACTTGATCTTCAACTGATGATAGCCTGAACGAAGATCAATTTTTGAAAATATTGCTGCACCTTATAGTTGGTCAAACAAGTCGTCGATTCGTGGCAAGGGATACTTGTTCTGCACGGTCGCCTTATTGAGTTCCCGATAGTCGATACATAGCCGCATCGATCCATCCTTCTTCTTCACAAACAGTATGGGAGCTCCCCACGGAGAGACGCTAGGGCGAATAAATCTGCGGTCTAGCAACTCTTGTAATTGCACCTTTAGCTCCTTCAGTTCCGCTGGAGCCATTCGGTAAGACGCCTTTGATATCGGCCGTGTATCCGAAAAGGTATCGATGCAGAATTCTATTTCTCAATCCGGCGGCATCCCGAGCATCTCCTTAGGAAAATTGTCAAGAAAATCTGCCACAATATCAGTCTGCATTATGTTTGTATTATCCTTCCGCATGTCTCGAACTGACGCCAAGTATCCTGCACAGCCGAAACGCAGCATACGCCTCGCCGAGATTGCCGATGCCATCATTGTCGTCTTGGAGACCGTACCGCACGAATATGAGAACTCTGTCTCGCCAGGAAGGTGAAACATCACACTCTTCTCCGCGCACTCGATCGTTGCATGACAAGCGCCCAACCAATCCATGCCCAGGATTATGTCGTAGTCTTTGATGTCTAGTACGACGGCATCCAAGGATAGATTTCTTTTCCCGATGCAAATATGGCCATCCCAACAAATAAAGTTCACAGGCATATCGACTCCCGACGGAGTGCTAACGCTAATGTCTATATCTAGTGGTTGCATGGATATTTTATTTTTTTTCGCATAATCAGCAGATATAAAACTATACGTCGTACCCGAATTGAATAGTACTCGAGCAGGTATATTTTTGTAGAATAATATACATGTGACAACAGTATCGGACCCAAACATCTCATCTCTAGTCAATGCATAGACTCGGTCTTGCGCTCCATGGCGTTGATTCGACGGGTTCACTGGTACCGTATTCGCACCTTGCAGTATAGGCGCTTTATACGGATTTAGAACATTTCTTGGGGGTGTTGATTTGGCTTTCCTGCCTGACAGAATTGACTGAAGTGGCCTAGCTCGCCACACTTGAAGCATGTTCTCAATTTACAATCGGGTGTTCGGTGCCCACGCTTGCCGCATCAGTTACAATTTACTGTGGTAAAGTGACCTCGATTCTCAGACGTGTTTAGATGCTTTTGTACTCCCGATCCTCCAGCGTCATTAGGACGCTTGTTGAAATTGTTGCGAACGACAGACACGGCCCTTTGTGACATACGGCCAAAGATTCGCTCACTATCAAGTACGGCTTCGTAGGATTTACGATAAGTTCGGCATCGTTGGTTCATGACGTCCCTACGCAATTCGTCGTTGAGGCCTTGTTGAAAATGCTTGCTCCATTCTTCTTTGTTGGATAGAAAGGCGCTGGCAAATTTTGCAAGTTTTGGGAAGCTTACATCATAATCTTCAACAGTCATATTTTCTTGCCTCAACATCATGAACTCATCCCCCTTCTGTCGACGGATGGCGCGAGGAAAGTACTGCTCAAAGAAGGCTACCTTGAACATTTCCCAGGAAATCTTTATGTTGGAATCGGTTTCACAGATCTCCTGTTTCTTCGCCGCCCACCAGTCGTGTGCTCTCAGTTGCAGCTACAGCGCCGCACAGGCCACCCTCTGGGATCCTTCGATGCAGAAAAGATCAAACAAGTCCTCCATTTCTGTGAGTCATCCCACTATCACATCGGGCTCTGCTCGGCCGTTGAACTTTGACGGGTTCATCTTGCGAAACTGCTTTACTTTGAGCATGGAAGGAGAGTTTATCATTTGCGGGTGGACTTCTTCCTCGACTTCGTCTTGAAAATCTTGTCTCTCTTCGGATACCACGACCGTTGCCTTGGTATTACCGTTCATCTTTCTTACGATCTGCGTTAGGTCGTTCATTTGCTTCTGCTACGCATCAAATTGGGCTTTGTATTGCATTTGAAGTTGTTGCTGCTGCAGTTCCATCAACTGTAGCATTTTCTCCATTGTCGTCTCGCTAGGGCCAGTACTCTTTATGCTCAACGTACTATCCACGGTTTGGGTTGTTGTGTCGGGATTGTTCCTATTTTTCTTAGTCATTCCTACAAAATAGAGTAAACCCGTTAGTATTTTTTTTAAAAATATCTACGGGCTTACCTGTATGGAACTTTTATTTCACGCAGCATGTCGACAAGCATTCAATCAAGCCATCACAACGAACATTCCAACAATGAAACATCTTTCAAAAATTTGAGGAAATATAACTGTGCTCTGATACCAATTTGTCACGCCCCGAGTCGACAACCCGTTCATTTTCGTGTTATTTTGCCGACTCGATCGTCCTCGCTAAGGCGTGATGTCGTACGAGTCTGGAATTGCACTCGTACAAGGCAAGAACGTTACATTAATTTTTATATTGAAACGCCAAGTTGAAACTTCACAAATCACATCAAATTGAGACACAGTATAAGAAGATACAAATATGCTTTTCATTCATAGCATACAACGAAGTGCAAGTCATAATTACATTGGATGCTGTTACGGCTACATTGATTGAAAACAAAAAAAAATATACTCGACAAGATGCCTGAACTAACACTTGTCGTTCCATACATTCGCCCCTTTATACATAAGCCGTCGATTGAATTGGCTTCAAAATACTTCAGCATAGGAAGAGCTTCAAAACGCCTCTCCGTACTTCAGCTTCAGTTTAGAGCGCCCGTCGCACCTGGGGAAATTAGGGGAGGAGATTAGCACACTTGCTAAGTGGACGAGATGAATCAACTCGTCTAAACCGACTCTGATTGTTAAGATAGGCATGCTTTAGAGTTGTCTTTCTATTTAGAACTAAATAAATTCAGTTCATATCGATAGCCATCTTTGAGTAATAAAGCATACAGTAAAGCATAGTGATTTATTATGTTTCTTACCACGGCCGTGCTCGTCCCTGCATAAAACAGAGATAGTAATTATACCTACATAAGACAAGAGATGAGCATGCTACTATCTTACATGTGATCATTGGTGTTACGTACCACTAGGGACTTAATCGAAATTGGCATGCGACGCTACCCTTTCAGCCTAGGTTGCAAGCCTTATTGAAGGTCCCGCATGCCTCCTGCCAAGACACGATAAATTATTCCCCCTGGGACGAATCGATTCTGATGCCCCGGATACCGTTTCGAGAAAAACGAACTTGTGCACAAGCTGTCCATGACCATGCCTATACGTGAACAGTTTAATATATGCAAACAGTTTTGTATAGCGTGGACAGTATCAAACGACATTATCATTTCTCACAACTCATGCAATGATTCATTTTCTCCAAAGCTGTACTCCCGATTTAGCATCCCATGGGCACCAAATTGTCCGAGGCATCATAACCCATGATCAACGTTTCATATTATTTTGCAGCACGTGAAATAGTCTATCTTTTTACTAGAACATTAAGCTTTTCCGTTTATATGAGAAACTTGTATTTTTCAGAGTAGACTACTCTAAATTACTTTTTTTCGAGTTCTTGACCTTAGTGGATTGGCATACATTTAACTTGGCATCGTTGATTTGAATGAATTTGAAGAAAAGAAAATTTGTTTGCGGGACAGAGTAGAAAATAAGGACCGAATCACCCACCAAGTTCTACGATTTGTGCCGACCGTCGAAGCGCTTCGTAACGTTCAAGCTTTAGTTACGCGAGCTCCTACAATGGCACCAACACTTTGTTAGGATTTTTTTTCTTTTTCCCTTGCTTCGAAATTTGTAGATTGCATCCAGAAAAATGACGCGAAAGCACTTCATCAAAACCCAGCGGCAAAAGCTCCAAGAAAACCATACAGCGGTCCGGTCCCGTCAAAGGGACTCTTATATAGAGCTCACTCGCCGAGACGCAGCCCGCTGCATCTAGGACTTATTACAACAGAAGTCGTTCAATTAGTTGGATCGATTCTCGTAACGTCCATCCAAATCGATTTGATCGATGCCGCAAGGTGTTATCATTTGCCAAGCTCAGCGATCGAGCCAGATGGCCATCTAAGTTTCCGGCCGATCTAACTCGACGCAAGCATATTATGAAGTCCGTCGCCTATCGAAAGCGGGACGCTAAAATTTTTACAGGAAAAAGTACAAAAAGAATCCTAGACAAGAATTCTAATTACAAAAATCTGGAGATTGGAGTGATGGAGATTAAGTTTGCGGTCGACTTCTTTACTCCCTAGACAATCCGAGACGAAGATTGCAAAAACGTGCAAACTCTAGCTTATTGGAAGAATTTTGGCAGCAAGTAGACTCTATGCATGTCTGTGTATGAGGAAGACTTTGTCCCGCTATTTATACCATTTTTTTTACTAGAAATGGCTATGCGCACATGAGACGAAAATACACTATTTCTGACTTTGAGGCACATAGGCTAAGGTTGGCACATAGGCACCCTGAGTTCGTGAGGGTAAACGTGCACACATGTCATATTTAGGCGTCACGTGGCTTCAGTTATTTGAGATGTGTCGCATGAAACGTTGCCACGTAGCACACGATCTTTAAGTAGATGACGACATGCGACAATGCACATTTTTGCCGCATGATGAAGTTGACGCATAAGGTCTTTTACTTCATACTGCAGTTACATGTCACATAGTGCACCGTACTGCACGAGAATAACTTTGTACATATGTAAAGTGTAATGATTATGCTGACGCAATCACTGACGTCTTTCTCGTACCCACAGGTGCACACTGCACGAGACATCTCACTTTCCAACAAGCTATCAAATTGACTATGCGGCTCAGTTGCATGTGATTATGATATCACTAAAGTTTACTGCTTTGAAATGATGTCGCATAGGCTCTGGAGGAAATGCCACATGGACTCTAGTATCTTTGTTGGTTTAGCGTCCAGGGCTTTTTGTGCTCACATTTCATGCGCTAACTTTGACAATTTTTATGCTTCTACAGATATCAATATTTTTGAGGTCAAACAACCATATATAAATTATAGAATTGAAGGCAAAAACACCTCGTATAACATTACAGTATTTGTGGTATATGCTAGATGCCAGCAGCATAAATGACGCTCTCTTTAAAACTGAGGGTTCAAGGGTTTTACCTACTTGGCACCATAGTTGGCTACATCTCCGCGGTCCCACACACTCCCCAAGTCGGTCTCCACTTAGTCCCAGGCTAAAAAGGCTGGAAAAAGCACACTCAACTTACGACTCACATGGCAGTCAATAGTAATGATCTACATTGTAGGATGACATAACGACACATGACGGTACACCGATAGTCTGATACTTGGTCAGAGTAGTTACAGGATGCCGAGGTTGTCCATCTATCCTACAGTTGGTCAATGGCTTAGGCACGGGTCTAAAGTGTAGGGTCCTCTATTGTTGGGTTAGGAATAATTAGAGTTTGGATCTCATTTTTACTGTTTACATTACCAATTTTGAGCCTTGTGGAGACTCAAACTCTAATGCCGAATAATTTTGAGACTCAAAGCATAATATCACATATTATATGTGACCCTATAATCTATTACTAAATAACCCAAATATAAATCCAAAGTTCAAAATAGCACCAATATTGTTGCAATTGAGATGAACAAATGTATTGTATAGATCTGAAGACTTGAAAAATCACGAAGTTGAGATGGCCGAGTTGGTCTAAGGCGCCAGATTAAGGTTCTGGTCCGAAAGGGCGTGGGTTCAAATCCCACTCTCAACAACCTAAATTAAATTTTTTGGAAGAAAAAAAATAGAACTCCATTTCTAAAAATTAATAGCATCCCTCTCTATTTAAACACACTCGACCCTTGTTAGCAATCACCCGAATAAAACTTGTATTATACGCGAATTTTGTCGTATCTTTCATAAACGTATAATATTTGTGTACTTTTGACAGATCCAAATCAGTACGTAAATTTTAAGCAAGCGATATTTTAAACGTGTTTTGTATAAATTATTGAAAAAATTGGCACAAAAAATATGCTGGGAATCTGTTTAATTAACCAAATTTGACAACATATTAAAGAATGTGAAGTTCCTAATCTCAATATTTTTATTTTATTTGCACTGAGTTGGTTTATACTCGTACCTTTGTCGTTCCGATTTTTTTTCGTTTGCCGAATTGCTAACAAGGCACTTGACAGCTTATAATATTTTGATCCGTTTTTACAGATTCACCATACCATATCTGCTTAAAATTTACCTTTTTGCCATTTCATTTTTCGTTTATAACTTACAGTAACTTGTCATTAATGAAGAGACCAGCCATTAAAATATGGCGAGATGGAGTTTTGTTAATTATTATTATTATTACAATTTACACGCACCTACACGTCCTTACGGTTGGAGGACTCGAATCCTACTTACCCCGTTTGGTGTCCATATTGTTTTTCACTTGAGCTACCAACATTAGGGGTGTCAACGGATGCTTATCGGTACGAATAGAACAATATTCGTATCCGATTTTTTTTGTAATATCCAAATCTAATCCGATATCTGAATGGATGTATCTTTTGACACTCCGGATTCGTATCCGTCTAGTTTAACGGATATCGGATAATATCCGATCCGATCAGCTAGAAATTTTTCAATGTTAATATTTGAATATCCGAAATCCGGAATATTAAAAATTTGTTATTATCCGAATATCCAAAAATCAAATTCAATTCCTCTATTTGAGCCATTTCGTCTTTTGTTGAAAATTCCAGGAATGCTCAACTGACTTGCTCTACATATTATTACAATCTACACGCACCTACATGTCCTTACGGTTGGAGGACTCGAATCCTACCGACCCCGTTTGGTGTCCATACTGTTTTTCACTTGAGCGACCAACACTAGGAGTGTCAACGGATGCTTATTGATACGGATAGGACAATATTCGTATCCAATTTTTTTTGTAATATCCAAATTCAATCTGATATCTGAACGGATGTCTCTTTTGATACTCCGGATTCGTATATGTCTAGTTTAGTGGATATCGAATAATAAGCGATCCGATCAGCTAGAAAAATTTCAATGTTATTATTTGAATATCCAAAATCTGAAATATTAAAAATTTGTTATTATCCGAATATCCGAAAATCAAATTCAATTCCTCTATTTGATCTATTTTGTCTTTTGTTGAAAATTCCACGAATGCTCAACTGACTTGCTCTACATATTGCTCTATTGCGCCCTTTCATCTTCTGTTGAAAATTTCAAGAATGCTCAATTTAAGCCGGCCATATATATATTGCTCTACATATTTGAGCCCTTTCATCTTCTGTTGTAATTTTAATTAATATATATTACTAATTATATACATTATATTAAAATATAGAGGTAGAAAAGTAATAGATGAATTGAATTATGTAAAACTATGTTGGGAATAAAATTCTTTAATCTTCTAGTATTAATATATATTACATATACATCTTACACTATATAATGAGGCTTCAAAACGGCTCAAAAGTGAGCCGTCTAAGCCGTCATTATATCACGGTCCATTTTATTTTAAAAAAAATTATGTAAAAATTGTTGAAAAAAGTTTAAATTTGTAAACATGGAGAATAAAACTCAACCAAATAAGAAAAATATCTTACACCTTAACCACATGCGTTAGAAGAGATATTTGACTATAATTGGATACTATTTTAATTATCAGTTATTATACGTGCAAAGCACGTGCATTTACTAGTTATACTATAATATATATAAATTTTCGGATATCTGAATTCGATATCCGAATCCTATATCTGAAATTTGCAATTTAAAGTCGGATCGAAAATTAACGGATTCAGATACCTTAATATCCGAATTCGTATCCGAATAAAGATAATATTCGAAAAATATTCGGATATCCGAATCCGATATTAGAAATTTCGAATAATATCTGAAATTCGAATACAGAATTAAATGGGATTCGAATTTTCGACTATCCATTGACGGGTCTAACCAACACCTAGACAGATGGAGTCTCGAAACTAAAATTAAAAGTGTGTAACAGCTAACACAAATTCTAAGGAGAAAATGTGTCACTCTAAGAATGTCCACATCTTTCTATCTAGTTTAAGTTCAACTATATATATATATATATATATATATATGGATCAAAAGCCCTTCTTAGAAAACCTCCTAAACACCCCCCCTCCACTCTAATCCGTAATTTAATGTTAATATTAATGTTAATATTAATGTTAATATTAATATTAATATTAATATTAATGTTAATGTTAATATTAATATTAATATTAACATTAAATACTAAAATTAACATTAAAATTAATATTAACATTAACATTAATATTAATATTAATATTAACATTAATATAAATAAAAATAAAAATAAAAATAAATATTAACATTAACATTAATATTAACATTAATATTAACATTAATTTTAACATTAGTATTAACATTAATATTACGAATTAGAGTGAGGGAGGTTTTTAGGGGGTTTTCTAAGGGGAGCTTTTGATCCGCTCCCATATAGGTCATGCTTGTTGACAAAAAAGTCTATATTAATATGTAATAGAAAAAGTTTAGATATCATCGTACAAAATTTGTTGGGACGGGTAGGTAATAGAATACGAGGGATGACTATATATATATATGCAAATGACCTATAGTCTAGTTGTTAAGAGAGATGCATGCGGCCCAAGTGGTCGGGAGTTCGAGCCTCAGTGGAGGCGAGTTCGCCACAAGTATCCATTACTTCAAATATATATATATATATATATATATTTTTTATTTTATTTTATTTTATTTTATTTTTATTTTTTTTTTACTTCAAATATATATATATATATATATATATATATATATATATATATATATATATATATATATATATATATATATATATATATATATATAGGGAAGGGATATTGCACCAAACTTATTGCATCAATTGTTGCACCAAACAATCTCAACCACACATTTATTTCAATCATGTGGTTATAAAGCATTCCATAAAGTTGTTGCCACGTCAGCATGCTTTATAACCACATGATTGAAATAAATGTGTGGTTGAGATTGTTTGGTGCAATAATTGATGCAATAAGTTTGGTGCAATATCCCTCCATATATATATATATATATATATATATATATATATATATATATATATATATATATATATATATATATATATATATATATTCCGCCCCCAATCGAGAAGAAGACAGAGGGAGAGGGAAACCTCCTCCTTCCTCGTCTCTATCAATGGAGTCCCCCTTCTTATCCTACGCACCCGCGCACGATAGCGACGCCGTGAAGGAAGGGGACGGGGAGGGGCGGCGCGCGGTCGGCGTGGACGCCTTCCTCGTGGAATCGCTCGACAACCCTCGCCATCGGGTGACCGTTCTGCGGATGGAGTTGGATATTCAAAAGTTCATTCAAAATTGTGACCAAAAACAGTTTGAATTCCAACATTTACCAACTTCGTACTTCAAGTGTTATGCACATCGCATTGCACAACACGATGGTTTACAGACTATGGCACTCGACAACATCATAGATGGTTTCAGCAGCAGAGTTGTTGCAAGGAAAACACCTAAAAGTGGATTTCCAGCTATTTTTTATCATATATCCCGACAAAACAGACTGGAAAAGAAAAGAACGATCACGTAAAGATCGTCATTCGTCCTAGGCCAAGCAAAGATTCACTTGATGATGGGATTGAAAATGGAACAAGGAAAAGTCATGTGAGAACTGTTGAAGAGAGGAAGGAGGAATATGATAAAGCTCGGGCCCGCATATTCAATGGTCCTCCCAGTGCAGAGGTAGAAGATCCTTCTTCTATAGTTGCAGCTGATGCTAGAAGCGAATCTTTAAACCGATATGAACAGGAGTGTTATAGAACCCTTCTTGTAATTGAGGATCATGAAAAGATTGTTAGTAAAGATGGTGCTTCAACGGTGGCCATTTTCAGGGACAGGGAAAAGGATCATAGTGATCCAGACTATGATCGAAGTTATAGGTATGTTAGGGGATTATTTCCCTCCCATGATTTCAGCTTGAGAGCTTCCAGTATTCAACCTTCTTTTTTGCAATACGATCCAGGCTTCAATCAGTTGGGCCAGTTCCCTAGGACTCATCAGAGTCCAGCAAACTACATGCCACCAGACTTGGCAGTTTCCCCATTCTGTTCTGTTGGATGCAATCAAACTTCTCTAGATACTGTCTATATGCAGTGGCCTAATCCTGCCGTGGTGTATGCACATTCCTATGATCATTCAGGCATGCAATGTACCAGGCCCCAGTCTATCCCCAACCCTTGAGCTTTGCTAACTGGCAAAATCATTGAATAACAGGATGTGTGCCATTCACGTTCGTTGCTTAGATCTCGTAGAAAAGTTGTTTGCACTTGTTACACTGCCCTTTTCTTTCTAACTGAAAACTGTGGAAGTAGCAAAGACGAAACTAGGCATAAAAGTGACCGTCATTATTGTATTCTGGTTTGATTGGTTGGCTTTGAGATAGTGTTTGTATTGGATAATTTGATATTGCTCTTTTGTCAATATATATATATATATATATATATATATATATATATATATATATATATATATATATATATATAGGTCATGCTTGTTGACAAAAAATCTATATTAATATGTAATAGAAAAAGTTTAGACATCATCGTACAAAATTTGTTCTAAATATATCCTTGTTTATTTTTTATTAATAACGGGATTCCATAAGAGGGTAGCAAGTCTCCTTTTAAAATTGGTGTCTATACCAATACACTGAAATAAGACAGAATATGTACCAATATACCATGTAACTCTAGGAATAACATCCCATGTCATGATCCAACATATACTAGTCCGTGAACTGTCGTGACTTGAAATCGAGTATAACACTACAACTGACTCGGATATAGCAGATATCAAGACAATGAAAACTATCAGTGAATGTACTTGCTTGTGGTCCTGAGCTGATAAGGTGAACAGACGCTCAGAGTAATCACAGACATAAAATAAGATACTATGAGTCAAACAGGGCTAAATACTGAAAAAGGAAGCTAATTCAAGTCATGAATGCAAGTCTAAGTCAAAACTAGGTCAATCTAGGTCAGACTGAGTCACACTAGGTCATACTGGCTCATACTAGGTCATACCAGGTCACTAGGAGTCTATCTAAGTCAAACTAGGTCGAACGGGGTCAAAGGTTGACTTACAGTTGACTTTTGGTCAAAAAATCAACTCTGGTCAACTCTGGTCAACACTGAGTCAACCCTGGGTCAATTCTAGGTCAAACAAGTCAAATGTTGACTATCAGTTGATTTTCAGTCAACTGGTCAACTCTGGTTTGGTTGCGGTCAATTCTAAGTCAAGTGTTAACTTGAAGTTGACTTTAGGTCAAAAAGTCAACTCTTGGTCAACGGGGGTCAAGACTAGTCTAAACTACCCTCATCTAGTCATTATATACCAAGACAACCTATTTCTACTCCCATCTAGCAATTAGAAACCCAATACCTTACATTACCCAATACCCCTTATATTTACCCTTACAAGGTATTTCCGATACCTTGTCCATTACAAAGGAAACCCTTCTAGATCTCAGGATACTAGCCTAGGCTTCTTAGGGTAACTAGATACTATCCTATCTAGGGTTTACCAACCAAAAAATCTAGGGTTCTTGGGCATCTAATCCATCTTATCTTCCATGTTGGTCATCCCAACATTACCTTAAGGTAATCTTGAGATATCAAGATACCACATCTAACATAACCCATTTCTTCTAAACCACACTCACTCTCCCTCACAAACATCATCTATCTAACCCCCATCTAACTTAGAATGCTACACCTAAAATAACTCTCAAGAACCAACTCAAACAACTACCACAAACCCCCTAATGTATTTTAACATGACATATAACATAACATGACCAACCTTATTTTCTACCACTATAAACACTACTCCACTAACCATCTAACACACTAATAACACTCTCTAACTTAGGGGTTTCGTAGTACTAAATGTGTTTGACAAGTGGGGGTAGGTATTTGGGGCTAAGGTGGTTCAAAAGGGGATGTTTCGGGACCACAAAAACTCCAAAAAAACCATCCTGAACTGCTTCTGCTTACTGCTTATTCCTGCTTACTGCTTATTGCTTACTGCTTATTCCTGCTGCTTTTCTGCTCATTCCCTCACTCTCTAACCATCTATCCACACACACAAATAAATATATATGCACATTCCACTCACAAATATATATATATATATATGGGAGCGGATCGGGAGCCCCGCCGAAGCCCCGCCCTCCCTTAGCCGTTGGATCGCGCGGGCGGGGGCGGGCCCCACGCGGGCCCCGCGCGATCCGATGGTGCAGGGGGGGCGGGGCTTCGACGGGGCTCCGCGGGCGGGGCCTTTGATCCGCTTCCTATATATATATATATATATATATATATATATATATATATATATATATATATATATATATATATATATTTTTTATATATATATATATATATATATATATATATATTGACACTCTCATTATAATATATACACATGAAGATATTTTAAGAACTCATTTTAAAATAGACACACCCACAACTTATGTATATATATATAAGACACACATACAAATATATAATCAAGATACCTAATAATATAGTCACACACACAACCATAAGATATATATATATATATATATATATCTCTTTATATATATATATATATATATATATATATATATATATATATATATATATATATATATATATATATATATATATATATAAAGAGACACACCATTCTAAATATAAAATGAATATGATAAAATATGATACCATAATGAACACATTAGGAACAACTCTCTAAATATACAAATCTGAGATTAAAACACTAATTAATTATTCATACATTATATTTATGCATACAAGTGTCCAAAATAGGGATTTTCCCACTAGGACACAACCACAACACAAAGGACACTCCTATGACCTCCAAATGGACACAAATGGAGATACAACCATGGGGGTCATTCCTATGGGTTCAAAATAATCCTATATGCATGTTGGGATGGATTAGAGGAGAGATTATACCTTCCGGGAGAGAGATTCAAAGGAAAAAGCCTTCCGACACGACACCGACACGTAGAGATTCCAAAAGGACACGAACGAGCTCCGAATCCTCCCAAACTTGGCCAGCTCCTTCCTTTCATGGAGTAGAAGAGAAATGAAGAAGATTTGGTGGAAGAAGGAGTTGATTTGGAGATGAAATCAATGGGGTTGCTCTCTAGAAATTTGGGGAAGAACATGAGAGAGAAAATGGATGGATAAAATGAAATGGAAGAGATGATGACTCACTCCTTATCCCCCCACATAGGTGGCTGCCCAAAAAGGGTGATGTGTCCCCATTAGAAAAGTCCAAAATGCCCCCACTTGACCTATTTGATTTAAATTAAGAATGGGTTAAAGGTTGAGGTCAAATTAGTCTAGTTTTAAGTCTCTAATTAAACTAAACATATCCATAAATAATTAGTCTAACTACTAACTAAAATTAATATCATGTGGACTAAAATTAATATTATGTGGGCCATGCCTAACTAGTGTGTGGGTCCCACTAGAGTCAAAACTACCCCGGGTCCCCGTTTCAAGTCGGATTGAGCTGAAATTCGAACCCGACTCAAATAACCCCAAAATAATATTATAAATAAATAAATAATTTCAAAAATATTCTAAAATAAAAAATGACAAAAATACTCCTGTTTCTGGAAACTGGGGATGACAAATCTTATCCACCTTTAAAAATTTCGTCCTCGAAATTAAAACCAAACAGTAGTAAAATGTCAAATCACAAGTCATGGCTAAAAATTTAAAATGATTTAAAACGTCAAAAATTAAAGTAGGAATTAAATGACTAAAATTATAAAATTTGAAATTACTCTTAAATAGAACTCCAAGTCTATCCACCTTAATTCATCCTCAAAAATTAAAACGAAGCAAACACAGAAAATTCATGCAATTTGATAATCGTATGCGTCTGTCCAATAATCATGATACTCAGAATCTTCGTCATGCCAGTGAGAAAGGCTACGATAATCACAGAGTCCTCAACTACGGTACATACCTCTAGAATTATGGTATTTAAAATTTTCGTATGCCGCTAGCTTGGCAGCGAAAACCTTAAATTTTCACACCCGAGAAATACGTCCATAGTCCGACTATATGTCCTCACTCTGCCTGCTAGCATGACCCTAGAGGATTCTAAATCTCATAATCGAGGCGACCTAGCCCATACGACTTATCTCAGAAGGAAATCACATCACAAGAACAATTTTCATCCAAAGATCAAGAACAAATAGAATCAAAGTTCAAGACAGTTTATAAGAAGGCAAATATGGAAAGGAGATTCGAAAGATTGGAACCTGCTATATGCTCTACTACTGCCTGAGTGGGCTCAACTGTCATGGAGAAAGCTCGCCCCTGCTGGCCTCCTATAGCCTGCTGCACTCTGTCATGGCCTGCCTGTCTGGCTGCACGGACCACATAGTCCTTCACCTGGTGGTCTGGAGCTCCACAGAATAAACAGACTCCCAGCTTCATCCTACAAGCCTCCCGGGTGTGCCCCATCTTCTTGCAGAAGGCACACTGGATGTCATGTCTCCGGCACTGTCCCTGGTGCTGCTGGGCACGCGCCGGTGCCTGCTAAAACTGTAACTGAGGCTGCTGCTGCTGAAACTGCCTCTGCTGGAAATGTGGGCACTTCGCCGGCCCCGCACTAGAGCTGGCTCCGACAACGTCACTGCCCCTCTTCGGCTTGAGGCCGAAGTCCTCCTCTGTAATCTGAGCCTCCATAAGGATCTGCTCGAAGGTCGCGTCGCGTCGCCCAGATGTACGAGTGCGCACTGCATGTATGAGACCCCTCCGGAACTTTCGGGCCTTGCACCCCTCATCCTGGACCAAACTAGGTGCGAACCTGCTCAGGCGGAAGAACTCCGCTGCATACTCGTCTACCGACGAGTTCCCTTGCACCAGACTGGCAAACTGCCCCTCCAAAGCTGTCAAGGCTACATATGGGTAGAACTTTTTCTTAAAGAGCTTCCTGAAGTCCTCCCAAGATATACCTCTCACTGACGCACACGGATCCGTGCGGTACCAAGTCAGTGCTATATCGAAGAACTGGCTCGCTGCAAATGTCACCCACAGACCTCTCGGGACCTCTGCCAACTCCAGACTCCGTTGGATATCCTCTAGCCAGTCGTCCGCGTATAGGATACCCTCGGTACCCTTGAACTCCCGTGGGTTCATCTTCCTGAAGTGGAGGTGTGTACCGGGCGTCCCCTGGCCATGCTGCTGCACTGGTGCTCCCTGAACTGTAGTCTATGCACCTCTCTCTACTGCTGTCATCGCTAGCTGATGCAAGTTCTCCATAGTCTGTCACAGTACCTCTGACTGACGGTCCTGTGCCTCTGCCTGTGCTCTTTGTGTCTGCAGCATCTGCTGCAGAAGGGCCATCATCCCCTGAGTATCTGTCAGTAGCTGAGGCTGCGGTAGAAAAATGTCAGGATGACCATGGACGGTCTCGCTACTGGAGGTGGAAGACCTCCTGAAACAGTCGCTGTCGCTCTCGCTTGAAGGGCAGGGACTGATGTGGCAGCTCCCTGAACTGCAGCTCCCCAGCTGGAGGTGGAAGACCTCCGAAAACTGCCGCTGCTACTCCTGCTTGAAGGGCAGGGGCTGAGGCTACTGCTCTCTCGACTTCTACTCCCGTAGCCGGAGGTGGAAGACCTCCCGGATCTGACCTCTCTGGAACTGTACTAGGCCCTGCCGCCTGAGAACGAGTCACCGTCATCCTGAAGATGAATTGAACCCAAGAGATCAATATGGCACATGATAAGATATTATCAAAGGAGGACAATTGAATTCAAATGCAAGAAGAGTTGTCATGGTAATCAAAAGATCAGAAATTTTCTAAAATGTGATTGAGTAACTCATATCATACCCTAGATCCTATGTCCTAGTCGCAGGCTCATAATTAGCACTCTAAGTCGAACACCATTACGAGATCGTACTAATTGTGACTCAGACCTGCATTGGGCCACCACAACTCCCGTATCCTTGTTTACTAAAGTTTTGAGGGACGGGTAGGTAACAGAATACGAGGGATGACTAGGTAATAAATATATAAGAATCTAAGGCACTAATTATATGTTGAGCGTGGAGAGAAAACATGGTGTTACTATGTCAAATTGTATTATATTTAAATGAGTCCAAACAATAAAGTTTTCCTACTGTAAAAATTTTCGTGTCCCAATGTCAATAAAGTCTCATAGTTTTACAATTTTTCAAATGCAATTATTCTCAATAGAGATTGAACACAAAAACACAAAATATGGATCCCGAACCTCTTGGCATGGTAAAAAAAAGTATACATGTATAGAACTAGTCATATGAAGAAGATGGTAACTTGCATTACCATATTTTAATTGAAATACGTAATACATGTACATGTACATGTAGACTAGTATTGTATAAGAAAGTAAATAGTTGTCATTTTTATACATGTCTAGTTTTGCTCACTTTTAATTTACACTACTTTTAGCAGCAACTTTCAACAGAGAGTTAACAACTTAATTTAGATAACTTACGATATCAACTTATGACTATAATTTATAATAAGTTTTACAGTTCTAAACCAAGTCTAAAAGTTATACTACGTATTAAATTATTTATAGAAAGTTTCACATCTAAATATAAATAATTACATGATTATATACATCTTGGCTCGCCAAGTCAGAGTCATATCCGAATAATTCCCGCCCCCCCCCCCCCCCCCCCCCCCGACGCCCCACTCGGCAGTCCCCCCCCGACGCTCTGTCCCCCCCCGACGCCCCACCCGGCAGTCCCCCCCCCCCGACGCCCTGCCCCCTTTCCTCCCCACCGACGCCCTGCCCCCCCACCGACGCCCTGCCCCCCCCGACGCCCTACCCCCTTTCCTCCCCACCGACGCCCTGCCCCCCCACCGACGCCCTGCCCCCCCCGACGCCCTACCCCCTTTCCTCCCCACCGACGCCCTGCCCCCCCACCGACGCCCTGCCCCCCCCCCCCCCCCCCGACGCCCCCCTTCTTTTTTTTCTTTTCAAAAAAATAAAAAAAACCCTAATTTTGAGAGAGAGATTATGTGGGTGATTTTTCGACGACGGATGGCTGTCAAATGCTTTATTTGCACCATCTGTTCCTAGATTACGCCCTCCGGAATTATAAATGCTTTATTTGTTTTCCGTTCTCGATCTGCAAATTAGGATCTACATGCGCGTGCCGGTGTTGGCCACGTTGACTGCGCAGTCGTAAGGTCTCCATTGAAGACTTTACATACAGACGCCGACGACGATGCCGACGCCGACGCCGACGAAGAAGACGACAAAGACGAAGCCGACATAGACGACGACGAATCACCGTTGAAGACGCCATGGATTCGATCAGTGGTCAACTGACAGCAGATGAGATGAAGGCCTTGGTTGATGATATTTTATCAAAGAGATTAACCGAGGCGACCCCACGTGAGATCCATACTGATGTGGATCCGTCATCCTACAAATTGGAGAAGCTGGACAAGTTGAAGACGAAGTTGGAAGGCACGTCCAATTACTTGAAATGGTCACTGCAGGCCATGCGGACGCTGAAGGGACGTGGCTTGGTTGGCTACGTTAATGGCCAAACCAAGGTGCCAGATGATCCCTACTCAAAGGAGTTTGCTGTTTGGGATATTGTCAATAATGTTTTGGCTGGATGGTTGACCGCCTCCTTGACCGACCAGGTGTCGGGCAATGTAGAGGCGATGGTGGCTGCTGCTGATATATGGCGGACTTTGAAGGATATATACTCTGGCTCGGGAAATCCTATACGGGTCTTCCAACTGTAGGATGAACTTGATAGGGTGGCCCAGGACGACCGCACCATCTCTGAGTATGCAGCACTGTTGAAGAAGTTCTGGTCTGATCTGGATCACTATGATCCTCTTGGGATGGAAACCGCCCAAGTCGAACCCGCATTTGCGAAACATTTCTAAAAGTTCTTGGATTATATTTTGCGTCAACGGATGATGAAGTTCTTGAAGGGTCTTAATCCTGTATTTAAGAATAGAAGGAATGTCCTCCTGGCACAGCCCATGCTTCCCACCTTAGAAGAAGCCATAGCTGCCATGGCACAAGAAGAGGCTCGCTTGAAGTTGATGCCCAACAAGGGCTCTTTCCAGGGGGAGCAAGCCACTGTTGACAAGTCTGCCCTTGCCGCCTTCAATCAGCCTCCCTCTGTGGCCGGTGTTTGCCACAACTGTGGTGACTCAGGACATTACATCAGATTTTGTCCCAAACCCCTGTATAGTCAGTCGAGTGATCGTGGACGGGGCCGCGGAGGACGTCGTGGTGGTAGAGGCGGTTATGCTGGTAGACGGGGAAATTATTCTGGAGGACACAAAGCTAATCTGGCGGAGGAAGGGGGTGACCATCACCTGGCTGAGTTAACCCCTCTTGAGAAGGAGTTCCTCGCGAAGATATGCGGCACGAAGCTGGGTTCGAACGGCAGTAATGGGACGTCATCTACCTCGGGGGACCACATTACTTGCTTTGCCCAAAACGTCACAGGTATATCTGCACGTGCTCTTGCGGCAGCTGTCCACCAACCAGGTTGGATTATGGACTCTGGGGTATCTTGCCATGTCACGGGATCCCGCGGTGAGTTCCAGGACTATACTCACCTACCGACGCCGGAGAGCATTCAGACTGCTGATGGTAACTCCAGCCCTGTCATGGGTAAAGGCACTGTCTCATGCACCCCTTCTCTCACTCTCACCAATGTCTTACATTCTCCGTCTTTTCCTGTCAATCTTCTTTCTATTAGTGCCATTATCCTTGATCTTAACTGTACTGTTTCCTTTTACAGTCCTACGGTGACTTTTCAGGAGAAGGGGACAGGACGACGACTAGGGACTGACACATGGCATAAGGGACTGTGGTACTTGGACAGGTCTGGACTGGATAAAGCTTTGGCATCTCTGGTAGCCGACACACCACCAGAAGATTCACGACGCTGTGTCGAAGATGACTTGCTACTCCACCACCTACGTGTCGGTCATTCTTCTTTTAAAATTATTAGTCGAATGTATCCGTCTTTATACCAAAGGGCTAATAAGGAGAAGTTATTTTGTCATGCTTGTGAGTTGGGTAAACATACCAGAAGCACGTATGTGAGTTCATGTAGTAGGAGTTCGGCTGTTTTTGATATGATACATTCAGACGTATGGGGCCCTTGTCCTACAACTGGTATTAACAGTTTTCGATGGTTCGTCACTTTTATTGATTATTATACTCGCGTGACATGGGTGTACCTTGTGAAAAATAAAAGTGACGTCTTTGAGGCGTTTCGGGACTTTTATCGCCGGGTAGAAACTCAATATGGCACTAAAATTAAGTGCTTACGGTCTGACAATGGGACGGAGTATACAAATAGGAAGGTTGCTGAGTATTTATCCACTCATGGCATACTACACCAAACTTCCTGTGCCTATACACAAGCACAAAATGGTGTGGCCGAACGGAAGAACAGACACCTGCTGGAGGTCGTACGGACGATGATGCTGGCTATGAATGTTCCAAAACACTTATGGGGGCAGGCGGTGTTAATGGCATCTTATCTCATCAACCGAATGCCATCTCAGGCTTTGGACTGGAAGACACCGCTGGAGATGCTTACTGGTGCAACCACGTACACTGTTCCACCAAAAGTATTTGGGTGCGTATGTTTTGTCCAAGATAATAGACCAGGATTTGGCAAACTGGATCATAGAGCGGTTAAATGTGTCTTTGTCGGGTACACGGCAACTCAGAAGGGATACGCATGTTGGAGCCTAGTTGAGCGAAAATGTTTGTAAGCATGGACGTTACATTCCGAGAACTGGAACCGTATTATGGTTCGGATGAAGGTTCGGTGTTTATGGTGACACACCTAACATAGAGGGTGTTAGATGTGAGGGGGAGAAATTAAGCCCATCTGTGGTAGTCGGATCGGTCCCATGCCCGGTCGTAGAAAACTGGACGAAAGGGGAAGAAAGCAGTGACTCCGATACAGAAGATGAAGAAGATATATATGTTAAACAGGGAGAGCAGCAGATAATGGAAAAGAAGCTCCAAGTCTACAGAAGGAGACAGCAGAAGTCCAGTACTATGCATGTACCGTGCCTTGTGCCTACTGTACCAAGTCCCTCGTCTACTCCTGCTCCAACTCTTGAAGATGTTGCCCCCGCACTGAATCAATCTGATTTTGATGCAGATCTCTCGGACTCTGATGGTATGATCTCTCCACCACTTATTGCTCCCTTAAGGAGATCTTCTTGCATCAATGCGGGTAAGGCTCCTAGTCGTTTTGATGATTATGAACATGATATTGCCAACTACCTGTCTTATTCTAATATTTTTTCGAATTATCGAGCCTTCATTGCATCATTAGACTCTACTTCGTTGCCCAAGTGTTGGCAGGAAGCAAAGAAAGATCCAAGGTGGAAAGCTACAATGATGGAAGAACTTGGGGCACTGGAGAAAAATAATAAGACGTGGGAGCTGGTTCCATTACCCAAAGGGAAGAAAACTGTGGGATGCAAATGGGTGTACACAGATAAGACGTGCCGTAAATGATCTTTTACGGCGTACATTTTTGTGCCGTAAAGGTCATGCCGTAAATGACCCTATTATTTACAACGCACATTCACATCTTTTACAACACGCACGAAACGCTGTAAATGACTAATCTCCATCTTTTACAACATGCATCTGAATGCTGTAAATGATCTTTTACAACATGCATCTGAATACTGTAAATGATCCCTCTCAATCTTTTACAACACGCATCTGAACGCTGTAAATGACTGCTCTTCATCTTTTACAACACACACCTGAACGCTGTAAATAATCCCTCTCTATCCTTTTACAACATGTATCTGAACGCTATAAATAATCACTACAAGAATAATAGCTTTTCTTGACGAGAAAAAACCGTCAAGAAATGGGTATCTTGACGGTTGCAGATCCGTCAACTAGGCCGGAGTCAATATAATTCAAAACATCGCAAAGATCAAAGAACTATAATATCATTATAATTCAAAACATCGCAAAGATCGAAGAACTATAATACACAATTTTTATATTAACAAATATGTGTTCGTATACCACAAACATCCAACCACATCGAAATAACCAAAGTATACAATTTTTGTACAACATCTTAAACATTTAAAACCTATTTATACAAGTAAGTCAAAATACATCTGAACCCGCAGCACATCCCTCCTATCACAGTACAACCTTCATTTTACATGTAGTTCCTGAGAGAACAAGAGAAATCGAGTTAGTCAGTATGTGTGTTTGTATAAACCGATATCAATTCTATCATAGAAGAATAAGTTTCATTTTTTATCATATATCAACTGTATCAAAGAACAAATAAGTTTCTATGCCTCAATCAGTTGTGTTACATATGCAAGTGATTCACATCAACTTAAAGTTTGTGTTCAAGTGTTAGATTTATGGAACAGATAAGTTTCTCCTATTGAAACTTCAAGATCTATAGTCCCTCTAGAGTAGAGTAACCCCAAATCCCTCAGCAGTCCTCTTAGATTTGTACTTCATGCACTAGTCCAACTAGAAAAGAAATTTCATGTATCTTACAGGTAGGCCAATAATATTTAATACCCAAGAACCGGGTTGAGCGACTGTTATGTTCCAGTTTGTATCCACTACTTAATATGACATGAGCAGCGAATCTACAGAATATATATTATACCACACACAATTTAAGATTTGTATAATTTGCACTTTGCAGTAATTTAAACACTATAATTTTGGAGCAAATGTGCAAATTATATGGAACTGATATACACTTGCAATTCGATCATGCTTACACTAGTAAATGGAGGAAAGACAATGACACTAAGTAAAAAAGAAGATTTTCCAGAAAAAGACATACCAACGCTCCCAAAGACATCATAAATCTCCAGGTGTAAGAAGTGAACAATGTCAACAAGCTTCTCCATGACCTGCAAAAGAGGTATTAGTTCCTCTCAGCATCTTGGACATAAAAGTTTCAGAAATATCAGGATGACGTTAAGGAGACCTTTATAGTATCTTTATTTTCATATGTATATCAGTAACATACTAACCTCATCTATTATCTTGGACCACAAAGATTTTTTTTCTTCAAGCTGTTTACATGTTTCCGTTGACTCTTCAGCTCGTCTTAAAATCTGAAGATTGTCCCCTACATATCAATGAAAATGGATACGTGGTTGAATATGATTATAACTACAATACGAAAAATACTTCTTTTAATAAAACATTACATAGATATCATAAAGTACATTATATACATGCCTGATCGAACATTAAAAGAAACGTTGACATTCTGAACTAGAAGTAAAACCAAATGCAACAATGAAAAAGGCAACAACAAAAAAATTTAGAAACTTATATGTTCCATAAATTTGCACATACAATGGTCTAATACTAGAAAAAAGAACACGAATGGACAAACCTCAGTTGGACAAATATTCTCCAACTCCCTGAATACCATAGGGATGCTTCCTGTCCTTTAAGCTCAACCTCTGCAACAATAAGATACAACGCATGTATCTTGGACTTTAAGAAGATGCAATGACATACAATGGGAACTCCAAATAAGAAAGGAGGAAGTTTCTTACAGTAGTTTCTTCCTGGACCTGCAGTTCAACTTGGCATTGGTTGCATCAGCTGGATGCTGGGAAGCACTCAAATCTGGAAGAAACTCGGCAAGGGAAGACAAATCATATTCCTTCGTTTTCTTCTGCCGGTTCAATCTCTTTTTCTGGATAATCGAAATATCTTAAACATAAGACGGGTTAAAATATTCAGCCTGGAGAAGAAATTTATGTATGCCGTATCATGATATATTTACATTTAAGGATAACAAAAATGACGCACAAAAGCTGCTCCTTAGGAGTCGATAACCATCATATAATTAGCTCAAGCCTGATTCCTATAGTACATATTTCATAACCTGTACCATTATGTTCCCTCGCACTGCACTTAAAATTTAGCAAAGAAAAGTTCACATAAAATCTCACTCTTACTACTGCTGAGTATTATGAGTAAGTACCAAATATGCTAAAGTTCATGAGAAGGTACGGGACAGATTTTCTTAACTGCAATGTACTTTATTCAGAAGATATTTGAAATATAGAATATTTCATACAGAATACTGAAAGCAAGATGATAGACTTAACTCCTCAATGTCTCTTTTGACTTAATAAGTCCAAGATACATGCATTATATCTTATTCATCTCTAAAAGCTCCATAGCAATTTCCATTATACTCACAATAATCAGCATGCAGAAAGTGAATGATTATCAATAAAGAGGACACACAACTAGTCCTGGAACAAACCCTCTGCAACAAAATAACTTCCAAAACAAGAAACTTAATAGGATTTTCATCATTACTTACTAAACCCAAATAATTTGAAAATTAACTACATGGTAATGATATTCAGAATATTTTTCATCATTACTTCCAAAACACAACACCATTTTTTCACAATGCCTATTATATTCAGAATATTTTTTACCAAATATATAAAATACCAATGTCACTTATGGGTAAACCAGTTCCGTAGTGTCATATCTGAAGTGTATATTGATATATGCAAACAATCCCACACTCCATATCTGTGTATTCAACTGGTTTATCAAAAAACAAAATCAAAAAGGCAAAAGCAGTTGTTACAACTTCTGTCGTTTCTTCCAAAAAAAAAGAAGCATGCACAATAAGTAATGTCAAACCCACTCTTTGCTGGGTTTAGATCGGCCAAACTCATGTTGGAGGGTTATAGCCTTTTAAGCAGATTTTATAATGTTCTGAATGCTTTATTGTTACCAAACCCGCTCTTAGTTGGGTTCAGATCAAGTTTCTTTGACAAGGAACTAATTGTTGTAAGGATGGAGAATGGAGGATGCATTTGGCTTTTTGTCAGTAAAAGCAAAAGGAATGCATTTGTTTTTTTTTTTGGTCAAAAAAGTATCTCTTTAGCATCTTGCTAACCAAATAATAGCCAATAATATATCATCTTACAATATTCTACATACATATGTCACAACTTAGAAGGAATTAAGGATAATATTCTGAATACAAATGCTAAGATAGTAAGGTACTTATTGTCTTCGCTTTGTGAAATGATTCTGAATACAAATGCTAAGATAATATTCCTCGATCAATATACTCATGGTGCATAAAATGCATCAGAATGATTATGATTTTTGCAGTTAATACCTTAGCATTGTAACTCTGCAGTCCCACAACAGGGCAAACTATATGAGTGAAATCACCAGCTTTATCCGGTGCAGAACTTTGATGAAGAAAATGTCCAAGAGAGTGATAGGTTAGAAATGCAGCACGAAAGTTGCCTTCAGGTATACGATAGATAGGGTACCATGCCATTGAATACCTGGAAATCAACATACTGAGTTATGAATATAAAGGTGAAAATAATGTTAGTGAAAGAAAATACTACACAGATGTACTGGATAAATCATTGCTGATAGTAAAATGAAGTGTCATAGTAAACAAACCAAGAAGCAGGGTGAAGGTCATGCAGATTCATGCATTCCAGCTTTGATGGATCTCCATAAATTTGTCCACCAGATGGTCCGTTACCATTAACCAGCTCTTTAATCCTGATACAGTAGATCATAAAATGATAGCAGTTAGCTATCATTCAAAATCATAGAATACTTACTGTTGAAACTAATCTCTGTATGTATATCCACAAATATGATAATACACATTTCATGAAGAAGCAAGAACGGGGAGAATATAGGAGAATTTGTATGACCTTATCCATTCTTAAGGATCAGAAGAAAAAAAAAAGGACTCAGAATCTTCTCATTGACACAAGACAAAGTATTGGCTGCTAACTTGACTGTTGAAAAGGGCCATATTACGACTAAATGCAACTTCAGAAAGTCCAGTAAATGACTTCGTTATTGTAGCTTTTGGTGATTACGAGACCTAGTTTTTCCTCTATGTTTCTGAAGAATAGGTATTGTTAACCTTCTATAATGTAATCAATCATGATAGCATTCTCAGTTTTACATAATGAGGAAAAGAGCCTACATTGATACAAAATGGAATAATTTTATTAGGGTTCTTGCCAAACAGTATATAGAGCGTACAAAGCATGTGACATCACTAAAGATGTCCTAGGTTGTCAACTCGCGATAAGTATCATGTATCGGTTTGCTTGTGTATCATAGCATGTTCGTGTATCATCTCATAAAGTAACTCTAGGAGTTTAGGTCTATAATTCTAAATCCATATAGAAACATGATTAAATATAATTTTTACATAAATATTTTATTTGTTTCATCTTCACAGCTCTATCTAGTTCCAAAATCCAAATTGTTAAGTACACATTACATGGTTCAACTGAGTTTAAACTTACAACCAAACGGGCCCTAACTTTGCACAAAGCTTCTAATGGCGTTCTTCCTCGGTTCTTCATGTTATTTTGTTGTATATATATGGCCCCTGGATTGGTAAAGCATAGCAAGCATGGTCAAACAAGTTAGAAAGATTCCAAAAATTAGATATAATACTTGTTTAAACTTGGTAAACAGTAAGGATGAGATTATTTTCCTTGTTTTAATATCTAGTTCAAATTGTGAGAACATGTAAGCAACAAAAGGACTCATTCTCATATAGTAAAACAAAATTATTGAATTCAATATATAAATTGATGAAAAATATTATAATGCTGATAAAAAGAACCTTTGCCAAAATCTTTGTCAATATGATTGCCCATGTTGCCATCCAATTTGAAAGCGTTGCTACACTGCTAGCAAGACTATTGATGTTAACATGATGAGTCGTCTGTATAATTACAATTGAATTCAGTTGTGAGCTTCATGGGCATGAACTTTAAGAGTTCTAAATATTGAAAAGAAAAACAAGAAAATAGTTTTCACTCGCCTCTGACATTATCATCCATGGAATGGCTCCTAGCCCAAGAGAAAAGGTAATTACAAAGACCTGAAAAAACAGAAAGTAGCTCCAATACCCACAAATGCCAATCTCAAATAGTCGTAAGATCTATTTTTCATAAACAAAGACATATCACAAGCCCAACCAATAACAGAAGGTAATATGGTTATTTAGATATCTGCTACACAATAACAGAACACCACGAGAGAATTTTGAAACACTTCTGGCAACCTTCAAATATGGTTATTAGATATTTGCTACACAATAACAGAACACCACGAGAGAACTTTGAAGCACATCACATCCGACAACCTTCAAATAGAATGCAATGAAGACAAGGAAAAAGTGGAGATCAGCATAGAGAAACCATCTCTCTTGATATCAATAAATTTCTATCAGAAAGACAAATAAAGATAAAGTCTTCTTGCTTAAAACCCACTATAAGAAAAAGTCGATGCTCAGCCCTTCTTGCTCAAAACCTACTAATCACATGGCAGAGTTTGTAAGACAATTTGTTCATGGTTCACATAGGATTTCATTCCTTCACGACGAAATGCCCACTAATCCATCTCTTAAGTGCTAAATTAGTAGGTATGAGTAAGTTACATACTATGACCACGCATAAATTAAATGTCAGATATATGTAGAGCGGCAAGAAGATATTACCGCTCGTTATGATTCTCACATGATGACATCTGAAATAGTATTTAAATCAATTAGTAATAGCAGTACTATAGTGAACCATAAATAAAGGAAAAGAAAAGTTGGGCATTTTAATCAAATGGTAATCAAATGGTACTTAGATATAGTAGCACTAACCTACTAAATATCCTATGATACTACTTGTATAGATGTTGCATTCTCTGAAGTGTGACAGTGTGATGTTGCCTACTAAATTATGTCCTCTTTTATAAAGTCGAAGTTCATTTGGTGAACAAACTGAAATACACTTGTCAGTGAATTAAAATGATGGATGTCACTTTTCATTTAAAATATAGCATATTGTTTACTTGTGTATGATATAGGGAATCACAGGCAGTCTATGTCAGATTGAGTATCATGATTGACTTATTTACTATTGTATTGGTTAAGATTACAGAGGATGGTTTGATTCAATAATGTGAAAGGACAAGGAAAGCAATAATAGCCAAGTAATGATAAAGTATATTATCCAAGCACATTGCCGTCTTGCCTTATTCCTTGCTTAAGTGGACCATGGAGCAAAATATAATAGGACGAACATCATATTTTGCATCTATTTTACTATATGTCCATGATATTATACATAGACACCGAGAAAAACTTCTCTCTATGTTCCAGATTGGGCAAAAGGGAAGCAGAATCATGAAAGCAAAGTGGTCACAGAATAAATGACTCGAGCAATGTATTTCTATCACCCTTTCCCACTACTTGTATAAAGTGTATTATGATCACTCCTCTCCCGAAGGCATGTTGTGCCTAAATCAAGGTACTTACAAAGTAAATGAACAACCTTCTATGTAAAAATTATTAATCTAACATGATAATGTATAGAGAAATAAGCTAAAGTTCCAAAAAAGAGTATTAGCATATTACATGCACCATTTCACTGACAAAGTTTAAACCTCCAGCAGGTCAAATGAGAGAACCTACAAGAAACCATCTAGTAATCACCAGTAATCACCTGCAACAAATTTAGATTCATAATACGAGCATCTGAATAAGAAAATTAGGACAAAGAACATATCCACAGAACCTTAGACATTTAAAATATGAAAATTATAAAAATGCCCATGATATTTTGTAACTTATTTCCTCAACTATATGTCATTACAAGTACTGGTTGGACAAGTAGTTACTGAATACAGACTAGTTGTCGAGCACAAGCAAAGGTAAGGCCAATGTACCTGGAACACCATGGGAAAATTGCTCCATCTTAGATGGCAATACTAGATCATTGTGGCAATCAATGCTTAACATCCAGAGTCTCGTTAATTGTCAGAAATGTGGGGAATAAAGTTTTGTCTAACTCCCTTTATACTGCCACCAACATAAAAAGAGAGATTAGACCAATTTGCGTATTTTTTCAAACACTTTGCATGCCATGTGTTAAAATCTAGACCGAAGTGATCTACCTGGAAAGTGAGGCTGAAGCGATTCTTCAACCCACTCTGGGGGAGCCTCCGCCGCAACGGGTCTACCCACCACCTAGAACCCGAACTTCATCGTTCCCATGGACGTTTGGGGCTTGTGGCCCCTCCCGGTCATCTTCCCCCTTCCGGGCCTGGTCCCCCGCCCCTTTCTCATCTTCTTTTGTAGGTCCACCTTGTTGTCCCAGAGGTTGTTCAGACGCAGTAGGGTCACGGTCGAGAAGTTCTGTCAGTACTAGAAGGTCGGGATCGATAGCGGCACGGGCGGGATTAGGGTTTTGGTGTAGGGAAGGGTTATGGTTAGAGTTTTGGGGAGGGAGGAAGGAGGAGACTGGTGTTGGTGGAGGAGTTGGAGACTAAGTGTCTAGACTGTCTAGTGGAGAGGAGGGAGAGTCGTTGGTTGCGGAAGGAGTTGTGGAGGGGAGAGTGTTTCTCTGGTTGTAGATTTAGTAAGGCCATGGTGTTAGGAGTTTTGGGATGGGTATAGATCGAGACTCCGACTCAATAATTTAATATTTATAGAATTAATTGCAAATTGATATTTTTAACATATATAGTATATTATACTATTAGAAATATAAAGTGTATATCATAATATAATTTCTTTTGTGGAAAAATAAATTTATTTGAAACTTTCTCCTGGCTATCAATTTTGCGAAAATTAGTTAGGGAAGTCTAACTCGTAAGTCCGTTTGACACTATAATTTTTCTAAACTGTGTCACAAAAATGCCAAACCTTCTGACATTTTGTAACAAAAACACCAGTGACATTTTCGTACTTTCTCCTATGACAAGTTTATTTTTACAGTAAAAAATAAACATGCCCGTATGACAAATTTAAAACAAATTTTACGACATCTTTACGTAAAAAAAATTCTTTAGTTGTGTGGTTTTTTATTTTTAAAATTTTCTCGTTTTCTTATAATTTAGTTTATATTAAACCCATGTTTTTTGAAATATTTAAGAAAATACCCTTAAAAGAAACCACAAGACAAACACTTATTAGTATGTCATTTTTTCGTTAATATTTTATGACGCACTCTTCATCTCCGTTATTATTTAAACTAAAATATGACCCCTAATATCACGGTGTCATTGTTAGTCTCACGTCTTTTATTTTCATATATGAAATATGACATCCATAAATTTAACCGTCACCTTAGAGTATATATAACGACATTATCTTTTCCAGTGTCATTGATAAAGTTATTAATGACGATCATTGAATGGGACGACACTACAAGTATCATTAATGACATTTTTGGATGAATGCCATCTATAAAGTGTCATTGTTAACAATTTTTGTAGTAGTGTCGGAGCACAAATTTAGGAGAAAATTTTAAAATGTAAGCTTTTTGTTTTATATAAAATTGATAGTTGTTAAATGTTTTCCATTTTATTAGATAACTGTTGTTATATCTTTTCATTTTTTGCACGAATTTAGGATGAAATCTATTTTTTATATATTTAATTTATGTTATAAAAATTTATTTTCAAAAATTGGGTATATTTTGATAACTAATTTATCCACAAAATATATCATTCTCTCCTTTAAGAATATAATTTTTCTATACTATTTTTTTTCAAAAATTCTTATTCACTTATTTATTGTTTTTTGTTTTGGATTTTTTAGTTTTCTTTTTTTTTCATTTTTTTTGAAAAAAATCAAGTTTTTCTTTTACTCTTTAAGAATGATTTTTTTTTAATTTTTAAAAAATTTCTATTGTTGTTTTCTCAGTTTTTATTCTTTTTATTTTTTTATTTTTTATCATTTTCATATGAAAACATAGGTGGGAAACTATTATTTTAACATTTTCTTGAAATCTGGATTTGAGAGGAAAACTAATTTTTTTAGGGGAAAAATTTGTTAGGAGAGAAACTAAATTTTTTTAATAAACAAATACATTCATTTACAACGTGCAAAAATGTATGCCGTAAATGAGCCTTCAATTACAACGTGCAAAAAGCATGCCGTAAATAAGTCTTCAATTACAACACGCAAAAATGCATGCCGTTAATGAGCCTTCAATTACAACATGCAAAAATGCATGCCGTAAATGAGTATTCAATTACAACGCGCAAAAATGCATGCCGTAAATGTGTCTTCAATTACGGCTTGCATGTCAAGCACGCTGTAAAAAAGACCAAAAATAACTCTTTTACGGCGCACATATTTGCACGCTGTAAAAGAGTGTCATTTACAACGCGCAGCAACTGCGCGCCATAAATTGCGTGCCGTAAATGCTACATTTTCTTGTAGTGTTGGCTCGCCAAGTCAGAGTCATATCCGAATAAAAAAAAATATTGTTGAGAACTAATAAGGGACTTTAGTCCCACATTGGAAAATGTAGTATGAAGAGGAGCTAGACTCCCTATAAATAGTGGAGTAACTAATCAATAAAATACACAACAATTTTTCTCTACATGGTATCAGAGCCATAACCACAAAAAAAAATAATTCCTCCCCCCCCCTTTCCCCACCGGCAGTAGCCCCCCTTTTTTTCCCACCGGCAGCCCCCCTTCCCCCCCACCCGGCAGTCCCCCCCGGCAGTCCCCTCCCTTCCCCCCCACCGACGCCCCCCCGGCAGTTCCCGCCCCCCCCCCCCGACGCCCCACTCGGCAGTCCCCCCCCTCAACGCTCTGTCCCCCCCCCGACGCCCCACCCGGCAGTCCCCCCCCCAACGCTCTGTCCCGCCCCCCCCCCCGACGCCCTGCCCCCCTTCCTCCCCACCGACGCCCTGCCCCCCCCCACCGACGCCCTGCCCCCCCCCCCCCCCGACGTCCCCCTTCTTTTTTTTCTTTTCAAAAAAAATAAAAAAAAACCCTAATTTTGAGAGAGATTATGTGGGTGATTTTTCGACGACGGATGGCTGTCAAATGCTTTATTTGCACCTTCTGTTCCTAGATTACGCCCTCCGAAATTACAAATGCTTTATTTGTTTTCCGTTCTCGATCTGCAAATTAGGATCTACATGCGCGTGCCGGTGTTGGCCACGTTGACTGCGCAGTCGTAAGGTCTCCATTGAAGACTTTACATACAGACGCCGACGACGACGCCGACACCGACGCCGACGAAGACGACGACAAAGACGAAGCCGACATAGACGACGACGAATCACCGTTGAAGACGCCATGGATTCGATCAGTGGTCAACTGACAGCAGATGAGATGAAGGCCTTGGTTGATGATATTTTATCAAAGAGATTAACCGAGGCGACCCCACGTGGGATCCATACTGATGTGGATCCGTCATCCTACAAAATGAAGAAGCTGGACAAGTTGGAGACGAAGTTGGAAGGCACGTCCAATTACTTGAAATGGTCACGGCAGGCCATGCGGACGCTGAAGGGACGTGGCTTGGTTGGCTACGTTAATGGCCAAACCAAGGTGCCAGATGATCCCTACTCAAAGGAGTTTACTGTTTGGGATATTGTCAATAATGTTTTGGCTGGATGGTTGACCGCCTCCTTGACCGACCAGGTGTCGGACAATGTAGAGGCGATGGTGGTTGCTGCTGATATATGGCAGACTTTGAAGGATATATACTCTGGCTCGGGAAATCCTATACGGGTCTTCCAACTGCAGGATGAACTTGATAGGGTGGCCCAGGACGACTGTACCATCTCTGAGTATGCAGCACTGTTGAAGAAGTTTTGGTCTGATCTGGATCACTATGATCCTCTTGGGATGGAAACCGCCCAAGTCGAACCCGCATTTGCGAAACATTTCTAAAAGTTCTTGGATTATATTTTGCGTCAACGGATGATGAAGTTCTTGAAGGGTCTTAATCCTGTATTTGAGAATAGAAGGAATGTCCTCCTGGCACAGCCCATGCTTCCCACCTTAGAAGAAGCCATAGCTGCCATGGCACAAGAAGAGGCTCGTTTGAAGTTGATGCCCAACAAGGGCTCTTTCCAGGAGGAGCAAGCCACTGTTGACAAGTCTGTCCTTGCCGCCTTCAATCAGCCTCCCTCTGTGGCCGGTGTTTGCCACAACTGTGGTGACTCAGGACATTACATCAGATTTTGTCCCAAACTCCTGTATAGTCAGTCGAGTGATCGTGGACGGGGCCGCGGAGGACGTCGTGGTGGTAGAGGCGGTTATGCTGGTAGACGGGGAAATTATTCTGGAGGACACAAAGCTAATCTGGCGGAGGAAGGGGGTGACCATCACCTGGCTGAGTTAACCCCTCTTGAGAAGGAGTTCCTCGCGAAGATATGCGTCACGAAGCTGGGTTCGGACGGTAGTAATGGGACGTCATCTACCTCGGGGGACCACATCACTTGCTTTGCCCAAAACGTCACAGGTATATCTGCACGTGCTCTTGCGGCAGCTGTCCACCAACCAGGTTGGATTATGGACTCTGGGGTATCTTGCCATGTCACGGGATCCCGCGGTGAGTTCCAGGACTATACTCACCTACCGACGCCGGAGAGCATTCAGACTGCTGATGGTAACTCCAGCCCTGTCATGGGTAAAGGCACTGTCTCATGCACCCCTTCTCTCACTCTCACCAATGTCTTACATTCTCCGTCTTTTCCTGTCAATCTTCTTTCTATTAGTGCCATTATCCTTGATCTTAACTGTACTGTTTCCTTTGACATTCCTACGATGACTTTTCAGGAGAAGGGGACAAGATGACGACTAGGGACTGACACATGGCATAAGGGACTGTGGTACTTGGACAGGTCTGGACTGGACAAAGCTTTGGCATCTCTGGTAGCCGACACACCACCAGAAGATTCACGACGCAGTGTCGAAGATGACTTGCTACTCCACCACCGACGTGTCGGTCATTCTTCTTTTAAAATTATTAGTCGAATGTATCCGTCCTTATACCAAAGGGCTAATAAGGAGAAGTTATTTTGTCATGCTTGTGAGTTGGGTAAACATACCAGAAGCACGTATGTGAGTTCAGGTAGTAGGAGTTCGGCTGTTTTTGATATGATACATTCAGACGTATGGGGCCCTTGTCCTACAACTGGTATTAACGGTTTTCGATGGTTCGTCACTTTTATTGATTATTATACTCGTGTGACATGGGTGTACCTTATGAAAAATAAAAGTGACGTCTTTGAGGCATTTCGAGACTTTTATCGCCGGGTAGAAACTCAATATGGTACTAAAATTAAGTGCTTACGGTCTGACAATGGGACGGAATATACAAATAGGAAGGTTGCTGAGTATTTATCCACTCATGGCATACTACACCAAACTTCCTGTGCCTATACACAAGCACAAAATGGTGTGGCCGAACGGAAGAACAAACACCTGCTGGAGGTCACACGGACGATGATGCTGGCTATGAATGTTCCAAAACACTTATGGGGGCAGGCGGTGTTAATGGCATCTTATCTCATCAACCGAATGCCATCTCCGGTTTTGGACTGGAAGACACCGCTGGAGATGCTTACTGGTGCAACCACGTACACTGTTCCACCAAAAGTATTTGGGTGCGTATGTTTTGTCCAAGATAATAGACCAGGATTTGGCAAACTGGATCCTAGAGCGGTTAAATGTGTCTTTGTCGGGTACACGGCAACTCAGAAGGGATACGCATGTTGGAGCCTAGTTGAGCGAAAAATGTTTATAAGCATGGACGTTACATTCCGAGAACTGGAACCGTATTATGGTTCGGATGAAGGTTCGGTGTTTATGGTTACACACCTAACATAGAGGGTGTTAGATGTGAGGGGGAGAAATTAAGCCCATCTGTGGTAGTCGGATCGGTCCCATGTCCGGTCGTAGAAAACTGGACGAAAGGGGGAGAAAGCAGTGACTCCAATACAGAAGATGAAGAAGATATATATGTTAAACAGGGAGAGCAGCAGACAATGGAAAAGAAGCTCCAAGTCTACAGAAGGAGACAGCAGAAGTCCAGTACTATGCATGTACCGTGCCCTGTGCCTACTGTACCAAGTCCCTCGTCTACTCCTGCTCCAACTCTTGAAGATGTTGCCCCCGCACTGAATCAATCTGATTTTGATGCAGATCTCTCGGACTCTGATGGTATGATCTCTCTACCACTTATTGCTCCCTTAAGGAGATCTTCTCGCATCAATGCGGATAAGGCTCCTAGTCGTTTTGATGATTATGAACATGATATTGCCAACTATCTGTCTTATTCTAATATTTTTTGAATTATCGAGCCTTCATTGTATCATTAGACTCTACTTCGTTGCCCAAGTATTGGCAGGAAGCAAAGAAAGATCCAAGGTGGAAAGCTACAATGATGGAAGAACTTGGGGCACTGGAGAAAACTAATAAGACGTGGGAGCTGGTTCCATTACCCAAAGGGAAAAAAACTGTGGGATGCAAATAGGTGTACACAGTAAAGGAGACGTCAGAAGGAAAGGTGGAACGATACAAGGCGAGGTTGGTTGCAAAAGGATACACACAATCATATGGCATCGACTATGATGAGACGTTTGCTCGAGTAGCGAAAATAAGCACCGTAAGAACTCTGATCTCCATTGCAGCAAACTATGGGTGAAAGCTATACAAGTTAGATGTGAAGAATGCCTTTCTCCATAGGGACCTACAAGAAGAAGTGTACATGGAACTCCCGCCAGGGTGCTATGCTACAGAATCAGACGGAGGAACGTCTCATAGAAAAGAGTGCAAACTAAAAAAGTCGCTTTATGGACTCAAGCAATCTCCTCGAGCCTGGTTTGATAGATTCAGAATGGCTGTTACAGGCATGGGATACCATCAAGCAAATGAAGATCATACGATCTTTCTTCAGTATACAAGAGGCCACATCACTATACTTGCTGTATACGTGGATGATATAGTAATCACAGGTAATAATGAAGTCGAGATCGTTAAGCTGAAGTCAAAACTCACAAAGGAGTTTGAGGTGAAGGATTTAGGAGCAATGAGGTACTTTCTAGGTATCGAGGTGTGTGAAGGCAAATAAGGAATTGTTCTCTCACAGAGAAAATACGTACTATATCTGCTGAAGGAGACAGGGATGCTGGGATGCAAAGCAGCAGTCACTCCAATTGACCAAAAGTGCAAGTTGGGAGCATAAGCAGGAGAGCCAATTGATAGTGAAAGATATCAACGACTTGTAGGGAGATTAATTTATCTGGGGCACACTCGCCCTGATATCTCATTTGTGGTGAGTGTAGTACGTCGCTACATGCATGATCCAAGAACGGGTCATATGGATACAGTGTTTCAGATCTTGAGATATCTGAAAGGGACACCGGGAAAAGGGCTATGGTTCAAGAAGAATAAAAGTATAGAAGTTGAGGGATACTGTGATACAGACTGGGCGAGCTGTATTGACGATAGAAGGTCTACCACGGGATATTGTGTCTTTGTAGGAGGAAACTTGGTCTCATGGAGAAGCAAGAAACAGTCAGTGGTAGCACGGTCTACAGCTGAAGCAGAATACAGAGCAATAGCTTTAGGAGTGTCAGAGTTGCTATGGGTGAAAGCGTTGCTGACAGAGTTGAAGCTGGACAAGGGAGCACCGTTACGTCTTCTGAGCGATAGTCAAGCTGCAATAAGTATTGCTAACAATCCAGTTCAGCACGACAGAACAAAGCACATCGAGATCGATCGATTCTTCATCAAAGAGAAGCTGGAACAAGGGATACTGAAGATTGATCATGTTCGCTCAGAAGAACAAGTGGCAGACTGTCTGACTAAGGGTCTTAGTTCATTAAGTCTGTCGAAGCTATGTAACAAGATGGGAATGATTAATATCTATCGCCCATCTTGAGGGGGAGTGTTGAGAACTAATAAGGGACTTTAGTCCCACATTGGAAAATGTAGTATGAAGAGGAGCTAGACTCCCTATAAATAGTGGAGTAACCAATCAATAAAACACACAACAATTATTCTCTACAAATATCGAGTCAATATTGTTGGAGCTCACTAACATGCTCAGCTTATATGACTATAATATGGCTAGTGAGAGTTCATCTTGAAACCTCTTAACTTATAAACTTAATAATTTACGAACTATGTTGAATTTGTTTGGCTCGAGTAAACTCAAAGGGAATGTACATAGACTTTTTTCTTTAATATCTCATTCCTAAAAAAGAAGGTGCCACCTCGCTAGCAGACTTCCGGCCCATAGCCTGTTGTAACTTTGTCTATAAAGTTATAACTCACCTCATGTGTCGAAGAATGGAGACTATCATGCAGGGTTTGATTTCTTTGAACCAAGTGGCATTTGTCAAAGGCAGAGTTATTGCGGAGAACAACCTTATGGCAAATGAGATGGTGCGTGATTTTAATAAAGCAGGAGGACAGAAAGCCTGCATGAATCTAGACTTGAGGAAGACGTACGATACGGTCAACAAGGATTTTGTGTGCCACATCATGCTTAAGATGGGTTTCGACAGAAGATTGGTTGATCGGATTAGAGAATGTATTACAACGACTACGTTTTCATTACTTGTGCAAGGCCAGCCATATGGTTTTATTTGGAGTAATAGGGGGCTCCGCCAAGGAGACCTGCTGTCGCCGTACTTGTTCACCCTGGTAATAGAATATTTTATATGCCTGATGGACGTTATGGTTCAGTCGAAGGGGATTACCCCGTTGTATCAGAAAATTTCCCCTTAGGTGCCCATTTGATATACACGGACGACCTTCTCGTGTTCATAGTCCCTACGCATGGGGGATTAGAGTCGCTGACGAAGATCTTGGAGGACTTTGGTAAATGGATGGGGCTTCATTTAAATAAAGACAAGAGCACAGTGTATTTTAGTGCACATTGCCCGGACAAGGAGGAAAAGGCAGGAAGGCTGGGAATTACCAAAGGCAAATTGTCGGTTCGCTATCTGGGTCTCCCGCTATCTATCAACCATACGAGAGATATGTAATGCCGAAACCTGGTGGAGTACACACAAAGGAGGATAGAGGGGTGGCAAGCTCAATGCCTCTCTTTTGGCGGCAGGATCGAACTTGTTCGTTCAGTTATAAGTGCCATTGCATAATTTTGGCTACAGGCAATGTTGGTGCTTAACGCCACTATCCAAAAATTGAAAAGCTGTGTGCAGAGTTTGTTTGGCGTGGAGGATTGCACAGGATATCCTGGGACACTCTATGCTGGCCTCGGGCAGAAGGAGGGGTGGGCATTAGATCTCACTTGACACAGAGGAAGGTAGCTAGAATGAAGATCACTTGGAATTCTTACAAAAAAATCTCTCTGGGCATAATGGATGCGAAGCCGCTATCTCAGAAGGGAGAGCTACTGGACTATCGTACATAATAATAATTTTTTTGTCATGTTCAAGTCTATCTTGAATCATAGGAGGGAAGTCCAGAGGCACATTAGCAGAATAATTGCTGATGGGGTTGATACGGATTTATGGGACGGCCCTTGGATAGAGCACCAGAGTATGACGTCCATCCTTCGTGGGCATAACACTGCGTTGGCGACCATAGGTGAGCGAGTAAGCGTCATTCTGGGCAGGGAAGGGTGGCGGCCAGAGCTCCACCTATATGCTAGCAAATGCGGGGAAGCTATTAGGCGGGTTTGTATTGATAGAGCGCTCGGATCTGACCTGTAATAGCCACCTAATAAAATATTGCTTTATTGTCTATTTCTCTATAATTTTTTTTAAAGTGTTATACTCTAAAATTTTCAAAATATAATATTATTAATAATAATTGATAATCACAATAACAATAATAAAAATTTTATATATATATATATATATATATATATATGTATATATATATATATATATAACACATATATTTTGCAGTTTGGCCCAAGGTAAAATTTAGCAATTTTATAATTTACTTACCAACTCTTTAGGGATTAGGTGTCCACTTGTGTGAATAGGTGGCACTTATATGAGATTAGGTGTCAAGTTCCTAGAATAGGTGGCACATAACTTGCCACATGGCCTTGGTGCATGAGAAGAAAACCCTTTTCTTATGACACCTAAACCCTTCCCTCTTCTTCCACCTCTATTTCTTCCTCCTTTTCTTCCTCCACACACACACACACACACACACACACACACACACACACACACACATACACATACCACCTTCTCTCCTCCCTCTTGCTACATACTGCTTCTATTGCTGCTACATATTGCTGCTATTGCTGTTGCCGTGGCTCCCGCTGCCGCCGACTGACGACTATGCCGCCACCGGCGGCCACCCCGTCGCCGGCCACCACCCCGTCGCCGGCCACCACGTCGCTGGCCACCACCACCCCCAGCAGCTCCTTCTTCTCATCCTCCTCTTCCACTCCCTCAAACCTAGGTAAAGGCCCTCTTTTTCTTCTCTTTTAATTTCAAAACCTAGGTCAAATTTTGTTAATGGGTTTCATTTTGGAATTTATGGTTTATATTCAGAAATTTAGGAGATTTGAAATCAAACCTAGGTGCATTCCAAGGAACCAAGGCAAGCCCTCTTCCTTTCTATCTCAAATTGTCTATACTTTTAATTTTGTTCTTTAATAATACAAATTTTTAGTATATAAATTGATTAGGAATTTAAGTTTAATAATTATATATATGGACACGTAAGAATTGAGATTTATAAGGGTTTTTGGATAATATGAAAGTTTGTGTTAATCTAAGAAAATTTATATGTTCATTGATTTAGAATAGTCGTACTCTTTGAATTTTCAATTGAATTTAACATATACGTTCATAAATCATAACTTTAAGTTTGTATTATATAGATACCTAGTGTGGTTTACCTTAATATTTGAAAAACATTAAAAAGAGTTTTTATTTTAAATAAAATTTTATATGCATTAAATATGTCCATATTTATTTTATAGGCAAATTAGCTCGTTTTTGTCTCAACTTGTAGTCATAGTAAGATATTTTCAAGTACCCATACATTTTGGGGTAACTTACTATCAATCTAATTAAGGTACACAATGAAGTAAATAAATAACTAAACGTGATTTAGACATAATTCAAAGATTGCTCAAGTAGAATCAATTTCAAGATTTGTATATGTGTGTGTGTGTGTGTGTACACCTTCAAAATAAAGGTTTATTTATGTCATATTCGAATTTTTAACCATAGTAACATCGTTTATCAAACTTAAGAAAGTTCAAAAGTAACGACAATATGGTTTGGTGAATATACACCCATAATTTTTAAAATTATTAAATAATCTTACAAAATTATTTTCTATCAAATTTGAGTAGATTGGCCTTGGAATCAATTTTCTTCTTGTACTTTAGAGTTGAGTAGATATAAAGTAAACAAACACCTTCTATTTTCATTCTAGTAAGTTTAATAAGTAAATTTGATTTTGATTAGTTAGAATTTATTTTATTGTCTGCTACAATTTCTAGTTTTTATTTCCATGATCTTTCTATATGAATTGTGTGGTTTCCGGTGTTAAGGTTGCTCCACCGAAGGGGTCGGCGTACCCGAGATACGCTTTTACTGTGTTATATTATCTGTTGAAATTTTCGTGACTAATAAATTCAAAGGAAACTCTGCCGAAATTTTTAATAATTTCCAGAGTTGGCCAAATATTGAAAATTTTCAACTTTCGAAAATATTAAGATTAAAATTTTAAATTCCTGAAAACATTCATTTTTCGAACGTGACTTCAAAAAATCCTAATAGTGTTGTCATAAGCACAAGTTCCAGTTTAAACATCATTTTTCGCTAAGGACGAAAATTTCTTGCTTAATTTTATTCTTATTTTATGTGTGATTCCTATCACACGAAGAAAAAGTACAATTTGAATTTAAAACATACTCTAAGTACACTGTAGATTAGAAATACATCGGGATGGAAGAGAAATCTTTGGATCACACCTTCGAAATCTTTGCAATATTATATTTTTAAAAAACTGATCAGTTTCTGTTATCGGCATCCGTACGGCCATACGATGTCCGAGGTGAGGCTTAGCTCACTTTCCTGTTTCCTGTTTTTCATCGGATTCTGAATCCCTGAATTCGGCCATGTAATATCCAATGTAGCCTGGTTCCCATATTCTTAAAAAATTTCATGTAATACGACAATTGTTATAACACTTGATTCTGATAACTCGAAAAATAACTCATGTGTTATCCTATTTATATCACATCGTTATGTGATTCCTGATACTGGTGGGATGGATAAATCTAAGCACCGCCCATTCAAGTATAAACCTGATCCTGGGTAAATGGGATTATTGTTGAGAAAATAGAAGTTGTGTGATCCAGAAGCGTTTCTCTAAATATTGCATTTTTATACAAGATTTGTCTGAGATTGACGCAATTATACCTGACACATGAATTCTTTTGGGAAAATATCCTAAAACTATAAGAAAAAATTTATTTAGTAAATCTATTTTTAAAATTATCTTTTTTCTTCAGTTCAATTTCGATAATTTTATCATCTTACCTTATCTTACTTATCTCATTTCCTTGACTGAGGGCTTGCTCGTCGTATTGACGACCTAGTATTGTTCACTGATTTGTAGACATACTCTCAAGAAACTGCTACGAGAAGTTGAAAGGAAGCTAGAGAGCAAGAACGAGATTTTACTTTTGAAGGCAGTTATGTTGGAATCAAAATACTCTCTATTTCATCAATTCAGGTATACTTTTATATTATATATTAGGTTAAATGTTACTCTGGGTATAGTGGTTCATTTTCCTATTTATAGCTTAGATTGTCCCTTGTAGAATAATATTGATTTTATTATAAAAAAATTATGACCTGTGATAACCTATCCTAGAGCCTTACAGGCGACGATTGCGAATACGGGTACTAGAGTATTCATATGTCGCATAGCCTGGGGATGGTGTTACATACTCGGCTCGACATATTCTGGGAGCGAGGCGAGACATAACCGATGGGTGTGGAGTTGTACTCCAGACAAAAATTTTGCCTTCTCGACAATATACAACTGTGTCCGACCTAGGTGGGACCGTTTGGAGTGTGCCGAGATCATCTGGTGCAAAGGCATTGTGCTTAAATTCCAAATGTACTTGTACAAATTGGCTTTGGGTTGATTATTCACCAAGAACAGACCCTCACGATTCGACATTAGAGTGGAAAACTTGAATTGCGTACTATACTGCCAACAACCGGAAACTACGGGGCATTTGTTCTTCGGGTGCTCGTATACTCGATGGCTATAGAGTGAATAAGAGACAAAGCTTCAGTTACACGGCGGGGGAAGCAAAGAGGTGCTTTTTATCATGGGAATGATTATCAGGAATAGATGCAGGGGATTGACGTGGTTTAAAGAAGCATGTGCTAGGCTTGCCTCCACTGTATGGCACGTATGGCAGTAAAGAAACAAATATAGTTTCGAGAACACTTATACAGGGCACATTTGTTGGAGTGGGTGGGGTTCCCAACCTATGTGGAGAAGACCCCGGAGTGCGACGAGCGCCATTCGTGTGTCGAAGAAGCTCGGAAAGTAGGCGACGCGGAGTTGCTACTGCTGCTGCTGCTCCTAAGGGAGATTCTGGACTGGGTCTGCCGAGTTCGGCCCGAACTCGGTCCCAGGCCGAGTTCTGGCCGAACTCGGTCTGGCTGTTCCAGAATGTTGGCGTTAGGTGCTGTTTGCTCGACACAGAGTTCTGGCCGAACTCTGTGTCGTCGGGGGCTGAAGCGGATTTTGGGTGACTTTTTCACCACTGGATCTAATCCAACGGTCCAGGTTGGTTGCGGGATTGGGGAGTTAAGTTGAGTTTTCTCAACCCTAATTCATTACGCAACATAATCACAAGTAACACACAAGAAAGAGAGAGGGAGGAGGCAAGAGTGCCATTACAACTTCGGAAGAGAAGACGGAGGATTGAAGGTCGTTTTCGAAGGAGATCGTGTTTCGGGTAATCTTTACTCGTCGTTCTCGCTCTTCGTAGCCTTGTAATCATTGTTCTTACTTCTTAGTGTTGTGGGGATCCGATTTGGATCGGGAGGAGTTTGTAGAGGGTGTAATTCTTCTATTCCATTAGTGGAGGCTTCTCAGGGTTGGACTCCGATCGTCCCGTGGTTTTTCCCGCAAGGGTTTTTCACGTCAAAAATTCTCTGTGTCTGCGTGGATTGTTTTGTGTGGTTGTTTTTGGGTTCGTGCGTTGTATTGCTCGGTCCTCTCGCAGGTACTCTCCGGTTTGGGGAAAGGTTTCCGCGCTTCTTTCCCAACAGAGTGGTATCAGAGCCAGGTTCTGGAATTCAGAAGGGTGTCAGTAGTTGACAGAGAAACCAGAGAAGAGAGATAGACGCGAAGCCGGTGCGCATGGTAAATCTGAACGGCACAAACTATTATTACTGGTGGAGCAAGATGAAGGATTTGCTATTTGTCAAGAAGCTGCATCTACCCGTGTTTGCATCCGAGAGGCCCAGTGATAAATCCGAGGAAGACTGGACATTCGAGTACATACAAGTATTTGGGTACATACGGCAGTTTGTTGACGAGAACGTATACAACCACGTTGCCAATATTGAGCACGCGAAGACGTTGTGGGATAAGCTGGAATCCTTGTATGCGAAGAAGATCGGGGTAAACAAGTTGTTCCTGATCCGAACGATGATGGGTCTGCGGTACAAGGATGGAGCGTCTATTTCGGATCACTTGAGTGATTTCCAGGGCGTGGTTGACCAGCTATCTTCTATGGAAGTCAAGTTCGACGACGAAGTTCAGGGACTGTGGCTGCTGTGTACTTTGCCAGACTCGTGGGAGACCGTACGAGTATCTATGATCGCTTCTGCTCCAGAGGGCGTGGTCAGTCTGGAGTTTGCCAAGAGCGGGGTGTTGAATGAAGAGATACGGAGACGTTCTCAGGGCACTTCATCCACATCCCACCACTCAGAGGCACTTGTTTCAGAGAGCCACGGAAGGGGCAAAAGCAGGGGTCCAGGTGGTGGCAGAGACAAGAGCAGGGGGAAGTCCAAGGGTCGTTACGAGGACTCAGAGTGTTACCATTGCGATAAGAAGGGCCATATCAAGCGAAATTGTTTCGCTTGGAAGAGAGAGAAGAAGGGCGACAAGGGGAAGCAAGAAGAGAACACTACAGCGGCGGCCTCGGTGCATGGAGGCGATGTGATCGTCGTAGGTGATGAGGTCATTACTAACCTCGCCTGCGATGACAATTCTTGGCTGGTGGACTCAGGGGCTTCAGCACATGTATCTTACAGCATGACACTGTTTGCCACTTACACGACAGACGACTGTGGCATGTTGAAGATGGGCAACGGAGATGTGTCGAAGGCGGTTGCCGTTGGAGATGTGCATTTGAGAACGAAGACGGGTGCGGTTTTTGTTCTCAAGGATGTTCGTCATGTCCCTGATATCCGTTTCAACCTGGTGTCGGTTGGAAGGTTGGATGACGAGGGATTCTTCAGCCTCTTAGGGAACAGTCAGTGGAAGCTTTCCAGAGGTTCGATGGTGATTGCCAGAGGAAGCAAGAAGTCCGGTCTCTACTATATGGAGGGGAGCGCAGAGGGGGCACAGGAGGTGAACGCAGTCAGTGATGCGTCTACCGAGTTGTGGCACAGGCGGCTCGACCATATCAGCGAGAAGGGGATGAGCTACTTGGTGAACAGGAAAGTGATTCCGGGGCTCAAGTCTATAAAGTTGGAGAAGTGCACGCACTATTTAGCAGGGAAGCAAAATAGGGTGTCTTTCCAAAGTCACCCAAGTTCAAGGAAGCCGACGTTGCTCGAGTTGATTCACTCGGATGTCTGCGGTCCTATGAAGGTAAAATCTCTTGGTGGTGCTTCTTACTTTGTAACCTTTATTGATGACTGTTCCAGGAAGGTTTGGGTCTATGCCTTAAAGACCAAGGATCAGGTGCTGCCTACTTTCAAGAAGTTTCAGGCCTTTGTTGAAAGAGAGACGGGCAAGAAGTTATTGTGTGTTCGGTCCGACAATGGCGGCGAATACATCGGTCCCTTTGATGCGTATTGCAGAGAGCAAGGGATACGACACCAGAAGACTCCGCCAAAGACACCTCAGCTCAATGGTGTATCGGAGCGCATGAACAGGATACTGATGGAGAGGGTGCGGTGTTTGCTGTCAGAAGCAAACTTGCCGGGCAGTTACTGGGGTGAGGCTCTTCTCACAGCTTCTTATGTTATTAATTTGTCTCCTAATATTCCTTTGCAGGGTGATGTGCCTGATAAAGTATGGTACGGCAAAGAGCCGTCATACAATCACCTGCAGGCGTTTGGTTGTAAGGCCTTCGTGCATGTACCGAAGGACGAGAGGACCAAACTTGAGCCAAAGACGAGGCGATGCGTCTTTGTCGGCTACGATCGGGATGAGTTTGGCTATAGACTCTACGACCCAGTGGAAGAAAAGCTCTACAGAAGCAGGGACGTGGTGTTCGTCGAGGATCAGACCATGACCAACACTCAGGATTCCGAGACGCCTTCTGAGGCTGAGGAATTGCCTGAGTTAGAGTCATTTCGCTTCGAGCAGTTTCTAGAGGACATCGCAGAGGATCCAGTTATGGGGGAGCCGGTACATGGAGTTGCTCCCAACCTTGATCATCAGCCTGCTGATGGTGGTCAGGGTGTCCCTCAAGAGAATAAGCATGCCGGAGAAGCAGTTCCTGAAGGGGAGGAGGCTGTCGGTATACAGCCAGCACCAGTGGTTCCTTTGAGGAGGAGTGACAGGGATCGTCGACCATCTACGAGATACTCACCAGATGAGTATGTGCTATTGACTGATGGAGAGAGCCCGAAAGTTTTGCAGAGGCTACGGAAGACGAACACAGGCAGGAGTGGATGGAGGCTATGCAGGAGGAGATGAGTTCCTTGCACACCAATTCCACTTATGATCTGGTATGGTTGCCAGAGGACAAGAAGGCTTTGAAGAATCGATGGGTGTTTAGAGTGAAGCAGACGGATGATGCTACTCGCCCTCGATACAAAGCGAGACTGGTAGTCAAAGGCTACGGTCAGCGGAAAGGCGTGGATTATGATGAGATCTTTTTGCCTGTCGTCAAGCATTCGTCTATTCGGGTGGTACTAGCATTAGCAGCCAGTCTCGACTTGGAGGTCGAGCAGATGGACGTGAAGACGGCATTCCTCCACGGTGATCTTGAGGAGGAGTTGTACATGGAGCAGCCAGAGGGATTCTGTGAGAAGGGCAAGTCACATTTGGTCTGCCGGTTGAGGAAGAGCTTGTATGGTCTGAAGCAGGCTCCGAGGCAGTGGTACAGAAAGTTCGAGTCGTTTATGGGGGAGCATGGTTATGCACGGACGACGTCGGACCATTGTGCATTTGTGAGGTATTTTGCCGAGGATGATTTTATCATTTTATTGCTCTATGCAGATGACATGCTATTAGTGGGTCGGAATGCCACTAGGATAGCGGAGTTGAAGCGCCAGCTGGGCGCGGCCTTCTCTATGAAGGATTTGGGCACAGCGAAGACTATTCTTGGGATGGAGATCAGCCGAGAGAGAGAGAGTCCAAGCTGCTACACTTGTCCCAAACGAAGTACATTCACCGGGTACTTCAGCGTTTCGGAATGGACGGGTCGAAGAAAGTGAGTTCCCCCCTTGCGGCTCACTTTAAGCTCACTGAGGAACAGTGTCCATCTACCGAGGACAAAAAGGAAGATATGGAGCGGGTTCCATATGCCTCAGCTGTGGAAAGCCTTATGTATGCTATGGTGTGTACGAGGCCAGATATTGCTCATGCAGTTGGTACGGTTAGCAGGTATCTTTTAAATCCTGGAAGGGTACATTGGAGTGCGGTCAAGTAGATTCTACGATATCTTCAGGGCACTGCTGGTTGGAGACTTTCCTTTGGTGGTGACGAGCCGAAGCTGGTTGGGTATACCGACGCTGATATGGCTGGAGATGTAGACACGAGGCGATCGACTTCGGGCTACGTGATGATGTTTGTGGGAGAAGCAGTATCGTGGCAGTCGCGGTTGCAGAAGTGTGTTGCCTTGTCGACGACAGAGGCAGAGTACATTGCGGCGATGGAGGCTTGCAAGGAGCTGTTGTGGATGAAGAAGCTGTTGCAGGAAATGAGACTGAAGCAAGAGCAGTATATTTTGCTTTGCGACAGTCAGAGTGCTATCCACCTTGTGAAGAATCAGACGTTTCATAGCCGGTCCAAACACATCGAGACTCGGTATCATTGGATACGGGATGTGGTTGAGAAGAAGGACGCGGAGCTTGAGAAGGTTCATACAGATGACAACGGAGCTGATATGTTCATGAAGATTCTACCAAGGGGGAAGTTTGAGTACTGCAGACAGGTCGTCGGGATGACGACATCCTCCCCATAGTTGTGAAGGGGGAGATTTATTGGAGTGGGTGGGGTTCCCAACCTATGTGGAGAAGACCCCGGAGTGCGACGAGCGCCATTCGTGTGTCGAAGAAGCTCGGGAAGTAGGCGACGCAGAGTTGCTTCTGCTGCTGCTGCTCCTAAGGGAGATTCTGGACTGGGTCTGCCGAGTTCGGCCCGAACTCGGTCCCAGGCCGAGTTCTGGCCGAACTCGGTCTGGCTGTTCCAGAATGTTGGCGTTAGGTGCTGTTTGCTCGACACAGAGTTCTGGCCGAACCCTGTGTCGTCGAGGGCTGAAGCAGATTTTGGGTGACTTTTTCACTACTGGATCTAATCCAACGGTCCAGGTTGGTTGCGGGATTGGGGAGTTAAGTTGAGTTTTCTCAACCCTAATTCATTAAGCAACATAATCGCAAGTAACACACAAGAAAGAGAGAGGGAGGAGGCAAGAGTGCCATTACAACTTCGGAAGAGAAGACGGAGGATTGAAGGTCGTTTTCGAAGGAGATCGTGTTTCGGGTAATCTCTACTCGTCGTTCTCGCTCTTCGTAGCCTTTTAATCATTGTTCTTACTTCTGAGTGTTGTGGGGATCCGATTTGGATCGGGAGGAGTTTGTAGAGGGTGTAATTCTTCTATTCCATTAGTGGAGGCTTCTCAGGGTTGGACTCCGATCGTCCCGTGGTTTTTTCCGCAAGGGTTTTCCACGTCAAAAATTCTCTGTGTCTGCGTGGATTGTTTTGTGTGGTTGTTTTTGGGTTCGTGCGTTGTATTGCTCGGTCCTCTCGCAGGTACTCTCCGGTTTGGGGAAAGGTTTCCGTGCTTCTTTCCCAATAACATTGGCGTCTCCCATAACATTGAATATGATGTAAAAGTTTTGCATGACTGGGGCAATTGCCTAGTGCATGTCCCCATTGTATGATTTGAAATTATAATAAAATTACCTTCTTTCAATATATATATATATATATTTTTTTTTTTTTTCAATATATATATATATATATTTTATATATATATATATATATATATATATATATATATATATATATATATATATATATATATATATATATATATATATATATATATATATATATATATCCAGATGACCTTCATGGTTAGCGGAGAGAGGCATAATCGTCCTGTACATCAAGAAATTTCATTTTTTTTGCAGTTCAATTTCTTGATGTACCAGGACGATTATGCCTCTCTCCGCTAACCATGAGGGTCATATATATATATATATATATATATATATATATATATAAAAAAAAAAATATATATATATATATATATATATATATATATATATATATATATATATATATATATATATATATTATTTTTTTTCCTGTCCGAATTTTGTCCATTGGAGCGCCCATGGCCTAAGCCACCTAGCCAGCGCCCAAGTGGTGGTGGTGTGGTGGTGGGGGGGGGGGGGGGGGGGGGGGGGGGGAGGGCTCGAACCCACACCACTACGCTAAGGAGCCCTCCGGTGCACCCGCTAGGCCACACCCCTTGTACACACACACATACACACACACATATATATAATTTTTAAATACCATTAATTTCTAATCAATGACTGTGTTTTGATTGGTGCTAAATCCTATAAACTTCATATTCTTTCCTATTCATCACACCATTCATCTACCATTTTATGGCTCTTAATGCCTCATTAAAAGAACATTCTAATTTTATGGGATGGGTCATGGCTCTATATATACTACATACATTCTTTTCTTTGGTGTATGAATTTATATGAGAAAAAGATCATGTTTTTTCTCTCTTCTTTACCCTAAACACACCTCCATATTTTATTCTATCTTCGGAGCAAAGCTAAGTTCGGGTCATGCTCCGGAGTTGTATGCAATGACAAAAAGCTAGAAGCCAGGAGAATTTACCTCTAGGAGGACTTGAGAACAACTCTGCACATAGACCTGAATAATCTCTTACGGCAATGCTTCGTGCATGAGTTTTTCGTAGACCGGTAACTCTAATATCTAATTGTTTCATTTTGTTCTTGCTACAGAAAAACAAAAGAATATTTTCTAACAGTCTAAGAGATTAAATTCGAGTGACTTTGTTATATATGTTCTATTTTACGTACGAAAAATTGGGTGAGTATTGGATCGAACATGACAAAATGATATTGTAAACTCTGTATGAAATAGGTTAGTAAGTGAATCGTCTTAATTTACATGTTATCATTTTTAATATTTTCCCACTAAAGATTTTTTTTAGCTTGATCCTCATCAAACAATTATTCTTTGGAATAAAAGCCAGGAATTTATGGTGATAATTCATGATCGTTTGCATTGTCATGGCTTTTATCATCAGTCTTAATTTATCTTATTGCATTAGTCGTTTCAAATGATGTCCCTTGTATCTTATTCTATTAAGTTATCATATGTGGTTCTGGTGCTTGATACTTAGATGTCTTGTATTCTTCATCCAATGATGTCTCTTCATCCTTATAATGGAATCATATTAGTGCCTCAACCAGGGCCGACCCCGGCCCAGGGCGACCGTCCAGGGTCTACAGATCATGAGAGCCCACAAAAATTAGTTTAAAAATAAATATGTTAATAATTCTGTAACTTAAACTAGAACTAGTATGTACCATGGGCCCTTATAAACACAAAGTTATTGTGGTGTATATGTTAGTACTTTTGACTTTTATATGAAAGATCTAAGTTCAATCCTTGTTTGTGGCTATTTTTTTGAAGTTTTTAATATTTTTTACATTATGTATGGATTTTTTTTTAGTTTTTGAATATTTTTTACATTATATATGAGAACTTTATTTTAAAAATTCGCTCTGGCCCATGAGCTCAGGGCCGGCCCTGCCTCAACGAAGTAAGCAAACTGAAGAAACCAATCCTCTTCTTGCATATTATCTAACCCTGATTATTGGATGAAACATGCAGATACACATACTATTGAAGTAAAAGTTAAACCACTTACCACCTGTCCTCTATATGGAGTGCATAAACCTCCACATGGTCCTTACTGTAAACTTTCCATGTTGTTAAAACTTATTTACTAAATAAATTGGAATGCTAGCAAGAATTTATGTTGCATGCCGGTTCTATTTGACCATTGCTGGTAACGAGTCATGATTGATATGGTTTATAATATCTCTGCCCAAAGACAAAATGACATATTGTCTAATTTTCTCTAACTACTACCCCGAGAACTGTCGACGAGATTTCAGTTTTTTGGTTAGGACTTAGTTGTCTATTTTCAACAGGTTTTGTAGTTGGTGGACACAGTTGAAAATTGGTACAAAAGACACAAAGCAGGCTGTGATTACGTGCAATTCAGGATGATCTCTTACAGATGGTCACATTATTTTCTTTGAAGATACCATCCAATTGTTTTGAATCAGCTAGCACTAGCTAATAGTTGATGGATGGTTGTTTTAATTGCACTACACGATTAAATGTACTAGCAGTCATCTAGATATAAATATATATTGTTATTTTATATGTAATATTTAATGTATGGAAAAATTTGATGCATGCTGCTATATAGTATTTTTAAATGTTTTCTTTCACTTATTATGTAACTAAATATATGCTAGACTTATTAATTTTTTGGGCATATTGGTAGCATCTTTCTAATTCTTGTTTTTCATATTTACCACAAAAAATATTATTAAATTATTTAAATGTTAAAATTCATAAACAATATATATTGGTGTGCCAGAATGAACAAATTATGCATCGATTCAAATTACATTTATTATTAATATGTAAACTAACATTTATTTTCTTGAAGACCTAATTGTTAGAATTTTTTTAATCTTTTTCGGACATGATATTTGTAATTTTATTTCTTCAAGTCAGAAGCATTAGATATTGCGACATGTTAGAAAAGGAGAAAATATCCTTAGAGATGAGGTAAGTAATACAAAAGTTCTTCGTTTTACTATTCCAGTGGGCAAATATATGTTGAAGTCTGTGAGCCATCATTATTGGCTATTGTATGTAGAATATGGTGATAATAAATATTTTTTTTCCTTGATTGGTTTACATGTTTGAACTTTAAATGACCATAGTGTCACAGTATTAGAATTTCTAGTCAAAAATCAATCCCAATATTGCTTTGTTTATTGTCTATGTCGTTATAATTTCTTTTGACACATTCAAATAATTTAGTTAAAAGAAAATAGTTTAATTGTAAATCTCTTTGAATCAGAGATTAAAGTAGAGGTCAATTTAGGTACGAGTCGAAAGGGTCCTTCTTTCAATCGAGTGTAAATAGTCCTAAGCGACACGATATTTAAGTGTCTTGGGACCACCGCTAGCTGGGAACCAGCCCCTACAGCTAACCCAAGTTGATCAAAACTTGATAGACTAAAGATTTTAAGATTGATTAGCAAGATCATTCAAACTATTTTCTAGAACCATAGACACTCTTATTGATTGAATCAATATTCCCTAGAGAACTTTAGACTGCCTTATTAGTAAGCATGAATGGTATAGATAAATCTTTTAGGGCCAAAGCAAAACTATTTAATAGTTCTTATTTCAAGAAGTAGCAGAGTCTGTTGGCCCATGTAGTCATGATCAACCTGATTTCGATAATTGATTTAAAACTCCGACTCAGATACATAAAGAAGACTACAGAAGACCGCAACTATTCTCGTCAAGCAAGATTTCATAATTTTATTATGTATTTTTTTCTTTTCTTGAGTCTAGGTTATTCTGTGAGTCGGATATCACTGACATTTAGATGAATATTCCCACACAAATAAAACATATTCTTATCAAAACAAATCAATATCAAAAAAGCTATTTTGAACCCAAAAGAACCCTAAAAACCTACTATCCGAACTCGAACCGAACTCGGTCACCTAGAATCACTCCTGATCAGAATCAATACCTAGTCTTTTGGATCTCAAATGTTCAAAAATTTAAACGTTATCCTAGCCGAGTTCTGCCTGAACTCTGGTTCAAAAATACCTATAAATAGAGAAGAGTTTTTCATTTTACTCACTCATCTCATTCTTCATCTTCTCTATTCATTCTAAGCCTTCCTATTACAAAGAGATTTTTAATCTTCAAATTTCTAAGACAACTCACATTCTTCTAAGTGCTGGTGTGTTCCGATTAGAAGTGTTCGAGTTGTACAAGCTTGGCATATAAAAGCTTTTTAGACATGTTGAAGTTTGTTCATGGACTTCGGATAAAAATACGACGTTGTAAGAACTTGGCGTGTCCTTCAGAGTAAAGCACGCGGTGTAACCTCTATTTCAAATAGTGGATTTAACATCGAGCAAAAGTACTCGAGCCTGGACTATTCCTCTCAGAGGGAAACCATGATAAAATCTCAGTGTATGTGTATTGCTTCTATCTCACTATTTAATTACTGTTTTACATTATTACATTTAATTAACTGTCTTTATTTACCTTCACCTGCATTAATTTTTATTGGGGATATTACTTCAGCTACACTTTATTCACCTCCCTCTAGAGGTGCCATCGATCCCATAATTGGTATCAAAGCACGATTTTTCTAAGTTGGACTAAAACTCCTTGAGAAATGGCATCATTATACAATAGTAATGGTGAAGGCTAGTCTACAAGTAGGCCTTCCCTATTTGATGGCATAAATTACACGTTTTGGAAGACACACGATAAGCATTTATCTCAAGTCACTTAATTTTGATTTGTGGTCAATTGTCATTGATGGTTACAAGAAACCACTTCTTATTGTCCAAGATAGGAATCTGGTTGAGAAATTCCATGACAAGTATACTGATCACGAAAAGAAACAAGCAAGTCTTGATGCAAAAGCTATTAATGCTTTATTTTGTGCCCTAGATAGAACTAAATTCAATAGAGTATCAACATGTTCCACGTTTCACGAGGTTTGGAAAATTCTTGGGGTAACTCATGAAGGAACTTCACAAGTGAAGGAATCCAAAATCTCAAGACTCACACAAGAATATGAGGCCTTCAAAATAAAGCTTAATGAGACTATTACTAACATGTTTACTCGATTCTTAGATATTGTTAATCTTCTATCTTCTCTTGAAAAAGAATACAACAATCATGAAAAGATACGAAAGTTTGGTGTCCCCTAAGGACCTGCATGTAGTTTGACGACTAATTGAGAAAAACCTGTTCTGAAAATCATAAAACTTCCCGATACAGGGTCCGTCCCGACAATCCGGGCGACGTGGTCGCGAACCGAAAGCATCGAAAGGTGCGTATCGACTTTGCGGACGTGTGGGCTTTGACGAAATTTAAATTGGTTGCGTATGCGCGACGAATTTGATGCGTATCCGTCAAAATTCACCGTATCGGCCACTTTGCAATTTTTCTAATTACTTTGTGCACGTTCGTCAGATCGAGACAAAACTTGCACCAACAGGACTGTATCATTTTTCTGGTCCTGTATGCCAAGTTTGGTCCGATTCTGAGACAGTTGATCGGATCACCGTTTTGCGGGCCCCACGATCCGACTCAACGTGCGATTTTGTGCACGGCCCGCCGGAATCCAACTTTAGACATACCGTTGGGTTCGTATCATCAAAAAAATTTGTAGGCATATAGTTTGATGACTCTAGAGACCATTGACTTTGGCACGCTTTTCGGTGCAAAGCGGGTCCAACGGCGGACACCGTTGTAGCCCAAAATTATCATTTTGCTTCTGTGTCCAGAATTGGACTTAAGGACAGGTAATCCAATCTAATTTGACTATTCTGAGAATGTTGGCAATGTCTGTTTCAGCTTTCGGAGACAGTTGTGAGATTTGGACTCTATGGCTTACTAGTTGACGGTTTATTGTTGGTTCTTCGTGCTACCACCAGGCAAGATACCTTGTCTCCCTCTACAGTCTATTATCATGCTTATTGTTTTTCTGTTGTTATCATGTTATTTTTCAGCTTCTCTAGTTGCTATGGATTTATATTTTATCTTTAGTTTTCTAGTTGATTTGACTTGATATGTTTTCTTTATACCATGTTCACCTGTTTATTATCTTGCTTGACTTGATAGTGTAGTATACCAGCTTGTTCACATTATAGTCCATGCTAAAGCAGGCCTTACCCATGTCTTGATCGAGTTATACGTTGTCTCACCTGTACCTTGACTGAGTTGTGTCATGGAATGAGTACGTGTAGTTGAACTGCTTCATCTTTGTTATCGATTTCCTCCCCAGCGTCCGCCACACGACCGCCCTGGACTTCGCCTGGCCGCGAGCTCCGCCAGAACGAAACCCCTCTTCCGCCGGATATGCGCCTTGCCACCCCAGATCTGCACCCGGCCGACCCGCTCCCTTCATCTCTCCCTCCGTGCACCCACTGGCCGACCGGACCCCGGCGAACCCGTCGCCGCTCCTCCGCCTTGCTCCCTCCGACTTCTTTCTCCTCTCGCGCCCACTCTCTCTCTCTTCTCAAATTTCCCAATTTTTTTCCTCTCTCCTTTCTTTTTCTTTACTCGAAAGAGCAGTCAGTTGTACTGTTTATTTATTTATTTATTTATTAATGTTGGTTGATGTTCATTTTCTTTTTTGTGTGTTTTTTAGGTTGTTATTATTTGTTTTCTTTTTTTAGTATTTATTATTAATATCCTGTTTATTATTATTATTTTTATTATTATTATTATTATTATTAATAAGAGAGATGTAAGTTATAATTATTATAATTATTATTATTATTATTATTATGATTCTATTGCTATTATTGTTATTATTAGTTTACTTTCTATTACTGTTATTATTATTACTTTTATTTTATTGTTAAATATTTTTGCTGATTATAGTAGGTACATATCCATCTCTAATATGTATTTTAATTATTCTTAGTTTTGTAATAAAAATATATATCTAGATGTTTAAATATTTGTAAGAAATACATCATTAAATTAGTTTATAGTATTTTATAGGTAAATTTTGACCTACAAATTATTTTGGCAAAATTAGTTTTTGTTGATGTTGTTGTTTGTTTTGAGGTTTTATGAATTTATATAAAATACTCGAAATAAGAAAAACTTAGTTTCCAAAATTACATAATAATTACTAAGTAATTTTAAATAAGTACTTAACTATCTTCAAGTAACAAAATGTAGTTTGCTACCAATTCTATTGTTACGAACTTGGAGTTTTTTCCTATAAACGATTTTTGATAAAATATAGTTTCAATTATTATAAATAGTTTTCTAAAAACGTATATATTTTTTATTATCAAACTTCTTCGATTATCTTCCTCTTCTGCAATCAAGTCCTATTCTCAATCCCTTGCCAATTCAAGTCTACCTTATGTTCACCCTAACTAACTTGACCCTTCTGGACCCAATGGAACTGTCCGTGCCACCACCCGAGGTCACCATGTACAGTTGTTGCACCGAAGTCACGGTTCATGCCACATTGATCATCGCAGCACACCAGGCGTCCTACCAGGCAAGACACCTTGCCATTTGCTGTTTACTTATTTTAGCTCATATTTTATGCATTGTTCATTACTTTCTTTATGCAAAATAAACTGTGATACATGGCATAACCTGTTAGAACTTACTGTTTATTTATATTTTCTGCTATGTATTATTTTTCTTACACATTAAAACTAGATTTAAGGGACCACCTTTGTGTGTTGCATTCATTGGCCTTGACACGTTGTAACACGAAGTTGTGTGTCGCATGTAGGACATGAAAGTGCGTGATTGGCTGGCCACCAATACGTACAAGTCGTGCGATAGGAATAACCGCTAATAGAGGTTGCATGCTTAGTTTGACTTAGCGGTTATAGAGGTTACTGTTGTGGATACAACAGAGTAGGCATTGGGCGGGGAGGACAATTTCTTAGCGTATGGGCTTCGATGCACATTCTCTTTTGTAACCCGTGAGTTCCGCCGGAGACGCGGGTCAGCTTACCCAAGATTACTGACGGCCACTGACGATTCTGCGGAACGTCATGCTCTTGTTGATTGGGCCTCTAGTGCCCCAAGGGGGGACTATGCCGATCCTATTTAGCCAGGGCCCATACGTAGGAAGGATTGTTCTTAACTACATTTCACTTAGAACGGTAGGCTACCTTCATCCGTTAGGTACGAGTACTTTTGGTTTGAGTACTTGTATCTGACCATGGCTTGGAACAATAACTTGTCGCGGATTAGTTCGTCACATCTTGTCCTTGTTTGGTTGTAGTTGTGACTTACTACTTCGATGAGAAGGTACTGAACCTTGTTGTGGTCCGGATACTATATTGGATTCATAGCATAGAAAGATACGTCACCGTAAATTAGTTTACCATCTCATGTCCTTGTTTGGTTGGGGGGATGGTACGCTCGTTCAGTAGGTGTGTATTGGACCATGTTATAATCCAATTGACTTATTTATTTGAGCAATATTTATTCAGTTTATATGGCATGATATTATGTGTCTTGTTACCTCCCTCTGAGGACCTGGTTATCTTCCCAGGTGTGTGCTCTTGTCTTTCATAGGTATTCTAGCTCTAGCCGTGGTCCTCTCTATTTCTTCGAGGATGATTGCACTTGGATCGTCTTCGCTTCGCTCGCCAAAAACTCATTTCTTTTCTTATGTATTTTTCCTTTACTTGTTGGTAGTAGATTTGTCTCCGTCCAACATATTGTATCAAGACAATTCATTATCTCTATATGATGTCTTTTATTCATTTATTTTGTGTGGATGAGATTAGTTATGGTTCTACTACATTTTACAGCTTATGTATTCATACGAGGCTTCCATATATTGGAGTATACTTCGTATGAGTACAGCTGGCATGTCTACGTTTCTAGTCCTACGTATTTTTGGGACTGGGGCGTTACATTTTCTCAACCAGAGAGTCCACACTCGGGAGGAGGGTTGACCATTTGCACCAGAGAGTCCACACTCAGGACGAGGGTGTTTGTCTTGATCTATTTACATCAATGAGTCCACACTCGGGACGAGGGTGTTGCCTTGTTCATTTGCACCAGAGAGTCCACACTCGGGACGGGGGTGTATGCCTTAAACTAACCAGAGAGTCCACATTTGGGACAAGGGTTAATGATTAGTTCAAACCCGTGAGTCCACACTCGGGATGAGGGTTTGGTGTTCCATTGATCTCGTGTTCGCTTGTTTATCCAGCAGTTCAACTATGTGTAGTCTTGTTCTTATGTTCCCAATTATAGTCACCTGTCAGTAGCCTTGTCGATAGTCACTCGTTAGCCGTTTGGGTCAGTAGTCTCTTGCCATGTTTATGTCTTTTTTTGTTTATATCCTGTTTATAGTTTATGCATGATTAAACTGCTAGATAGGCTTGTTTTTATGTATCTTGCTATGTTCCCTGAGGACCTGATGATCTCCTCAGGTTTAGCGATTGCATGGAGTTAGTAGAGTGGGATGGCAGATGATTGTGATGCATAATTCAGGTATTTGTTAGTGATATCACATTGTTATCCTTTCGTGCTTTACATTCCTTATCATGAGATATCCTACTTATTGATTCAGTTTAGAGACTCTTGTTATATTCTTTGGAGTCTTATCGGACATATATGCTAGTGGACTACAGACCACGACCCATAGTGTTCATTCATACTTTATAATCTTATTGTGGATTGAGATATAGTTTGCATTGCCATGTTTAGGCCAATTACCATAGTCCAGACAACGTTTACGTATTCGAGTTGGGCTAGAGTCCGCTTGATACATAGCTGGCTTGCTCATGAGCTCGCGTCCGAGAAGCGGGTGCGGGTCGTGACAGAAAGGTACTTATGGATTAACCAAGAATTGGAATCCCAAAGCAAAGGCTATAATTGAAGGGAACAATCTCACTACAATGACTCTCGAGACACTTATGGAAAAGTTTATGAAACATGAGCTGGACCTTAAGGAATTTGAAGAGCCAGCACCAAAAGAGAAGAATATCACATTTAAAGTACCTCATAAGATAGCTTTCGATGACGAAAGTGAGAATGACAGCTCATACAATGAGCAAATGACCCTTATGACGAGGAACTTCAGATGATTTCTAAAGTATGAGAAATCTAACAGAAAGAAAAAAGATTCCAGAGATGAAGAAGAACCAATATGCTACAGCTGTAAGAAGATAGGTCATATAAAAAATGACTGTCATATTGTAAGGAAGGGAAGCAGATATGATCAATCAAGCAAGAGAAGGACTTCAACAATAAATTATGCAAATACCAGCATCTGGTGTGAAAGTGAGGCCAATGATTCTAAAGAAGAAGAAAGACCTCATAACACAGCAAATCTATGCTTCATGGCTACAGATGCAAAGTTAATTTCAAATCAACTATATAAAGAATTTACTTTTGATGAGTTATCTGATGCCTTCAGTGATCTACTAGACGATCAAAAGAAGATGATGGATATGTATAAATGTGCTATGAAAGAGCTAAAAGCAGTACACTCTGAGTTTATTAAACAATCTCAAATACTAGAAGATATTAGAGATAAAACTTCTTCTAGTAACAAAGATGAGATTTCTTCTTTGAAATTGAGGTTACATGAACTCTTGAGGAACTTAAGAAAGCAAATCAAGATAATATAAAATTCAAGGATCTCTATGAATTAGAAAAAAGAAGTATAATATTGCCACTCAGAGAATAGATGCAGTCACGGCCAAGTATAGTGAAGCTTGTGATATCTCTAAAAAGTTAGAGATTAAACTGGATAAACAGGTTGTCAAACCTGTGACTTAAGTAAACACGAATCACACGGCTAAACACAAACAAAGCACGTCCAACACCACTAGAACTTCTAGAATTCATGCATTCATGTATAAGTTTTCTCATAAGAACTCACACTTTTTTCTCAAAAACTCACATATATGATCTTCGAAGTTCACCTAGCACGAACACATCTGCTACATGTCACTATTGTGGTGTGAGAGGACATGTGTCACATCAGTATAAAATTGGAAGTTAGTAGACATGCATATATATGTTTGGGTTCCTAAAACTAATTAACACATCCGGAATCTCAAGAAAGTGGGTACCAAAGGTTACATCTTCAACTTGTGTTGTAGGTAGACCTACCTTCTCTCACTAGAAGCAAATAGATTCTCGATAGTGGTTGCTCTAGACATATGATGGATGAAAATACTTTGTTTGCAACTCTATCGATAAAGAAAGAAGGCTATGTCTCCTTTGGAAACAACTTAAAAGGACATATAATTGGTAATAGCGACATAGGTACTTATCCCTCTCTTATTCTTAAAGATGTTTGCTAAGTAACAGAATTAAAATATAACCTTCTGAGTATAAGTCAATTGATTGATCAAAGTTATGGAATTAATTTTGTTAAAGATAAATGCTTTATTTATGACAGCTTATGGAATAATCTCTTTTGAAGGATTAAGAGAGGATAATATGTATGTTTTATATCTATCAGAGAATACTAACAGTACAGAAAAGTGTCTATACACATCTCAAGACGAAAGCTGGATATGGCACATGCGTCTTGGACGTGCGAACATGGACATTATTGCAAGATTGTCCACTAAATAATTAGTAAGAGGCATATGTGATATTACTTTCAAGACAGATATAGTCTGTACTGAGTGTGAAAAGAACAAGGCATCCAGATTATCTTTCAAATCAATAAACGTTATAAGTACCTCTAGACCTCTTCAACTGTTACATATGGACTTATTTGGACCAAGTAAAGTCGCCAGTCTTGGCGGTAAGTTATATGCTTTTGTAATAGTTGATAATTATTCAAGATATACTTGGATTTATTTTCTTGCAAATAAAAATAAGGCCTTTTCTGAGTTTGTTTCTTGTTGTAAAAATGTTCAAAATGAGAAAAGATTCATGATTACTCGTATTCGAAGTGATAATGGTGGAGAATTTGATAATCATGATTTTAAAATTTTTTGTGATTCAAATGGTTTATCACATGAATTCTCTTGCCCCAGAACTCCTCAACAGAATGGCATTGTGGAGAGGAAGAATAGAACTCTTGGTGATATGGCCATAGTTATGCTTAACCAGCATAATCTTCTAAAGTATTTTTGGGCAGAAGTTGTTTATACAACATGCCATGTATTAAATAGGGTTCTTATTAGACTGATTTCGAAAAAGTCTCCCTATGAATTATGGTTTAATATAACTCCTAATATCAGCTATTTCAAAGTGTTTGGATGCAGATGCTTTATTTTAAACACTAAAGACAATTTAGACAAATTTGATAAAAAAAGCTGATGAAGGAATATTTCTTCGATATGGGACAAAGAGCAAAGGATACAGAGTATTCAACAAGAAATCACTTATAGTTGAAGAATCAATAAACGTTACTTTCGATGAGTTGAGCAGTCAACATGACAACGACAATGATAATGAAGATGATATAATCCCCTCAAGCAGAACACCCGAAGACACATCACCCACATACCTGGAAAGTCTGCCGAAGATATTACGATTTATCCCAAATCATCCAGAAGAACTAGTAATAGGTGATATATCTAAAGGTGTAAGCACTCGTTCAAGCACTAGAGGTATTATTGCTAACGTAGCTTTTATTTTTAAGATGGAACCAAAGAATATTGAAGAAGCTTTTGATGATGAATTTTGGATTTCTGCAATACAAGAGGAACTTAACCAATTTGAACGAAATCAAGTTTGGAAACTTATTTCCAGACCTAGTGATCACCCGGTCATTGGTACTAAATAGGTTTTCTAAAATAAATTAGATGAGAATGATATGGTCACACGCAACAAAGCACATCTAGTAGCTCAAGGCTATAATCAAGAAGAAGACATTGACTACGATGAGACATATGCTCTAGTTGCTAGACTAGAACCCATTTGAATGTTATGTGCTTTTGCTACTTTTTATGATTTTAAACTTTTTCAAATGGATGTCAAAAGTGTTTTTCGAAATAAATTTATAAAATAAGAAGTTTTTGTTAAACAACCTCCTGGATCTGAAGATTTTAAAAGACTAGATCACGTATTCAAGCTTCGTAAGGCTCTCTACGGACTCAAACAAGCACCTCGTGCATGGTATGATCGTCTTAGTTCCTTCTTACTTGAACACGATTTTTTTCAAAATTAAAGGAAAGGTTGATTATACTCTTTTTAGAAAATCCATTGATAAGAATATTTTATTAGTGCAAATCTATGTAGATGATATTATTTTTGGATCAACAAATGAGATGCTTTATAATGAGTTTTCTAAGTGTATGCAGAGTAAATTTGAAATGAGCATGATGGAAGAATTGAATTTCTTCCTTGTGCTACTAATCAAACAAAATTCACAAGGAATTTTTATCATTCAAGCCAAATATACAAAAGATCTGCTGAAGAAGTTTAATATGGACAATGTCAAACCAATCTGAACTCCTATAGTAACGTCTACAAAGCTTGATATGGATGAAAGTGGTAAAGCAACTAAAGTGCATAAGTACAAAAGTATAATTGATAGTTACTTTATTTAACTTCTAGTCGTCCAGATATTTAGTTTTCAGTATGCCTATGTGCAAGATATCAGGCTTGTCCAAAGGAATCACATGTGATCGTCGTTAAACTTATCCTACGATATCTTAAAGTTACTTTAACAACAGGTCTATGGTATCCAAAAATTGATTCATTTGACCTGATAGGTTATTCGGACGCGAATTTTACTGGATGCAAGGCCAATCGTAAAAGTACCAGTAGCACATGTTATTTTCTAGAAAAAATCCTTAGTCTCCTGATTTCTAAAAAGTAAAACTCCGTTGTATTATCAACAACCGAGGCTGAATATATAACCGCATGTTATTTTCGTGCCCAGATTTTATGGATGAAACAAACCTTAGAAGACTATCAGTTATCTTACAACCACATCCCTATTTACTGTGATAACACTAGTTCTATAAATCTCATAAAGAATCATATTTGTCACTCTCGTACTAAGCATATAGAGATAAGACATCATTTTCTTAGAGACCATATTTTACAAGGTGATATTTGTCTAGAATATATGGACACAGAATGCCAATTAGCTGACATCTTCACTAAACCCCCAGCAGAAAATCATTTAAATTTATATGAAGAGAATAGGAATTTTGGACGTTAAAGTTTTATAATTATATATTACTTGACTGGAATTCATAAAATCGTAGAAAATATTTGGTTATAAGCCGAAAGGGCCCTTTTGACGAAAAGGCGTAAAAGTCTGAGCGACACGGTGCCAAGTATCTTCAGACTACCGCTAGCTGGGATTTGGCCCCTACAGCTAACCTGAAATATTTGATACATGCAACACCCCAGTTCCAAAATACGTAGGACTATGATACGTATACATACTGCTACGTATCGAGAGGACTATAGTCCAGCTCGTATATATATAAGCTGTCTGGTTGTTCTAGAATCTACTACATCTCAATCCACATAATATAATAAAATATCAAGAATGAACAATATGGTCCGTAGTCAGCAGCCCAATAGCATAAATGTTCGAATAAACTCGAAAGAAAATATGAGTCTAATAAAGTAGGCTAATAAGCATAATATATCAAGAATAGAATATGCAGCACGAGAGAATAATAAAAAAATAGGAACTTAAATATATATATACCTAAAATTCCGGAGAAACAATCATCAATCCTCCAATGCATTCTACCTCGATAACTTTAACTAATACCTGGAGAGATCACCAGGTCCTCATGGGACTTGCAAGACACATAAAATACATGCCTACTGTACAGTAAATAACATACGAAAAAATAGGGATAACAACTGCTATGACAAGAATAAGGATCTCATTTAAAGACTATATAACCATGCCATGTCAGATAAAATAATACTAAGAATGACCACAAAGTGAATTAAATGACCGTAGTCCTGTCGTGTTACTCCCGGTCCTATAGCTAGTAGTCCTGTTGTGGTACTCCTTAACTATAGTGAGTCGCTATCGTAGCCCTGTCGTGGGTCTCCCGAGTCGAGAGTGGTCAAGTAGTCAATCCCAGTATCATAGAGGGCCAAGTCAAAGTAACATGGAACCCGAAGTCAAGTCAAAGTATCATGGCCAGGTGATCGAGGCAAGTTACTCAAGTAATGACACTGTCGAAATCATGCGTGGAACCATATAGATACAACTAATGATAAAGATAAGTGATAACGGTAAGAGGGATAAAAACAACTCATGGCAAGATGGCAAATATGGAAAAGAAAAGGATATATAAACAAGAAGGATAATAAGAGCATGCATGAAAGTAAACTGTACAAGTTGGCAAAGTGTACTTGCCTGGTGTAGTGCGTAGAACCAACAATCCAATACTCAGTGAACCACAAACGTTAAACCATCGCAACAATCTCTGGACATTGAAACAGACATTGTCAACATTCCCAAAATAAACAAAATAACAAGGATAGCCTACCCATAAGTCCAATTCTGGACACATGGGCAAAACGGTAATTTTGAATTAAAACGATATCCGCAGTTGGACCCGCTTTGTACCAAAAAATGTGCCAGATTCTATGGTCTCTAAAGTAATCAAACTACATGTCTATAGATCCGATTTGACGAGACAAACCCAACGATATGTCAAAAGTTGGATTCCGATGGGCCGTGCACGAATTCGTCCGTTGAATCGAGTCGCGGAGATCGCAAAACAGTGATCCGGTCGACTGTCTCAGAATCGGACCAAATATGGCATACAGCAACAGAAAAATGATACGGTCCTGTTGGCCCAAGTTTCATCTCAATTTGACGAACGTGCACAAAGTAATTGGCTAGTTTGTAAAGAGGACGATATGGGAATTTTTGACGAATATGGGTTGATTTGGCGTGCACATACGTCCAAATCAAATTTTGCGAAAGCCCACATGTCCGGATATAACATACGTGTCTTTTGATGCAAATGGTACACAACGAAGTGGTCCGGTTTGGCGGGACGCACTCCGTATCGCAAAATTTCTAATTTTTCAAAACAGTTTTCCTAAGTTTTTTCCTAATTTTCAAATTAATTTTTAACAAAAAATAACAAACTAAAAATTAGACTAAAAATAGGGTTTCACTCTCGGTTATGTTGTCTAAAATTCTGTTGAAGTAGTTTCCCAAAATTCACGATATCTTGATCGCAAATCGACCGCCAACTTGGGGTTTCGGGACAATTTCTAAATCCATCTAATCGATTTTTTTCTCAATTTTGGAACTCGATTTTAGTCGCGTACATTGCGAATTAGAGAAAACTACCTAATGGGTTTTGAAGGTGGTTAGGTTGGGTATATACTGGCACAATCCGTTCGTGAAACGGACGAACGTGGAGGAAGAAAACATGATGGGAAGTTGGCGTCGTTGGCGTACGGCTACTGTTCCTTGCTATTGTCGCTTGCCGCGACTGCTGCCGTGTGGTCCGGCCGACCAGCGGCCACCATGGCGACGACACAAGACCAGGGGTCCGGGGATGGGGTCGCATGACACTTGGGGTCTAGGGTTTAAGCTTTGAGAGATTTCCCCTCTCTCTCTTTCGTTACCTATATATGGCTGCGGTTCTGCTGCACCTCTCTCGGGGGTCGGGTTGTATTGGTACTGTTCACACGTGAACATTACCCGCCCCAAAACTCTATTTTTTCCTTTTCTATTTTGATTATATATATATATATATATATATATATATATATATATATATATATATATATATATATATATATATATATATATATATATATATATATATATATGCCTATATACAAAAAATATATATATATATATATATATATCCATATATATGCCTATATACATATCAATCTATCTATCTATATATAAATACTTGTCATCAAATATATATATATATATATATATATATATATATATATATATATATATATATATATATATATATATATATATATATATATATAAATACTCTATAAAATCAAAAAAATCCTAATAATATCTTTTCTAGTGTATGGTGTTATAAATAAAATGTATACATACATAATATATTTATTTCCTAAAGACCCAAAATAACCAATGATATTTAACACTTATAAATACAATAATAATAACAACAATAATAATGATAACTAAATAAAGTAAACCAATAATAGGCGTATATATATATATATATATATATATATATATATATATATATATATATATATATATATATATATAATTCCACAAAATCCCCAAATATATTCTAAGAAATTATTTACCATATCTCAAAATAAAATATTAACTTAAGGATATATATATAACAACCATTTCTAAAATTGCCAAATAAATCTCTAAAATAAATAAAATACTAATCATACGTCTAATGAACATCCTTAGACTCACTACCCGACTACATGGGCTTGGGTTTGGTTTGGGTCAAGTCCGGGCTAGTTTGGTACAACTGGACTTACGGTAAATAATCTTAGACTTAAAATGGGTCAAAACCATATATTGGTCAAATGGTTTTGATCAATGTCGAGTCACGAACTCATGTTTGAAGTTAGGTCTAGAATTACGGTAAAATATCAAATGGCCTAAATTGACCCAAAGTTGTGTGAAGTCAAAAGAATGCTAGGAAACAAGTTTGGTTGGGACATGATATATTAAATTGAAGGTCATCATGTCTAATACAAAATTCATGAAGGACATTTCGAGAGATGGGCATGTCTTGTGCTCCAAAAATCAAAGACACAAAAAGTACATATATAATCATAATTAAATATACAATATAACCTAATAAATAGAAATACTATAAAATAAATTGAAAAAATAATTCCTAAAAATTAGGGTCCTCACAATACATTGTTGTATTTCAGTTAATTAATACAAATTATTTTTCATCAACACAAATATTATAAATTACTCCTTAGTATACATGTTAAAAACTGTATCTAAATTGCCCAACTGTTCAGAGTACCAAGGGACCGTGCTCTGTGTGAACTTCGACCGAACTCGGGTAAGGCTTATTCTGAACAGAAGCTGGACAGTCGGGCTTCTCTTTTAAATCCCTATAACATCATCATCTTTTCCATCATAACAATAGCCTCTACCGAAACCCTAACCCTAGAAACTCCATTCTCCTTCCTCCAAGCCTTCCAAAGCTAAAAACTTGGATTCAGGTGACTTTCGAATTCCCTTCCATATTCTGTGCTCGATTTCGGTATATCTCTACCTTTTCTCTACTTTCCATTCAATGGCACCAAAGTTTTCTCATGCTTCTAAAAAGAAACAAAAAGTTGGAGAAGCTTCTTCCTCTAATATTCAAGAGGAAGGCTTTTTCTCACTTTTTAGTCCCTCCATGCCGGATGGTGACTACTTTGATGTGTTCATCTTTGCTTCCATCGATGCTTCCAATGAATGGTTCATCGACTTTGTCGAACGAACAATTTATCTGGGGAACCCGATCAATTTTACTTTATTTCCTGATCATTTATCCGTGTTTGAACACTTTAATTTTGAAGAATTGCTGAAATCTAGTTATCCAATTTATATGAATGCAATTCATATGTTCTATTGTAATCTCACGGTCACAAACGGCACGGTTCGGTCTAAAGTCGTTGGGATAGATATCGAATTTGATGATGATGAATTAGCTCTCATGCTTCATATTTCCAACGAAGGGGAAGCACTTGTGGACAACACAAATGTTTGATTTTCGGTTCATATGACTTCAGATTCATTTCGTGACATGTTATGTGAACCCAACATCCTAAAGGTCGCCTTCGACCAAAACACATGAACAACTATTTCTGACTTGCATCAGTTGGTATTTTTTGTTATCATTCCTAAACAAACTTCCACCGATGAAATCACTTATCTGGAACTCTCTGCTATTTATCATCTCCACTTTGAGATTCCTTGAAGCCTACCGAAGACGATTATTTTCTCTATGGAACAGTGTCACAAGAAACTGCAAAACCTTCTATATGCGATGTATCTCTCATATTTCTTTGAGTATTTTAATATCATCTTAATGACTGTCCTCGGGATGCTCCACATGCTTATCTTCATATGTATCATCGAGTCGCTCCTACTCCAACAGTATAGGCTCCTCCACCTCCTCCTCATGTTGTTGACCCATCTGCTAGTTTTCATCCTTACCATCCTCCCACACGCGTCACTCTTGAGTCCTTCTAGGCATTAGTTATGGATTAATTTTGATCTATGGATTTTCGTACCACTATGCAGTCCAGGCTATGACAACCATTATGAGGGATTTTAGCTATAGCTTTTCTTGCAACCCTAGTGGTCTCAATCCTATGGTTCATGATCCCTCGGTGATCGGTTATCCTATTGATGATCCGGAGGCTCAACGCTACTTTGACCCTGTTGTTACTCGTTACGATCCCCACCGCATTGCTGAGTCCGGAAACCCTTATCGGGCAGTTGATGCTGATGATGATGAGGATAAAGTTTAGAGGATGATGTCTGGTGATACAGTGTCATTACTATGTTCTAGCTACTCTTTTTTTTCATGTATTAATGGTATATGCTTCTTCAAAGCATTTTGCACATTTAGTATTTTGTGACAGTTTTGCACTATTTCAGCACTCGATGTATGACATTTCTAGTTATGTATTTTCACAACTTTACTAGTATATGCATTATGTGTAATGCTCCCCTCCCAAAGGAGCGATCGTCCTCGCTAAGGCGTTATAATGCCCATATCTCGTATTACGTATTTGGAATACGTGTACGTATTTTGACCCGTATTGCATGTCTCCTTGCTTGATTTATTTTAGCATTTTACTGATTGTTTTATCTTGGTTCAGTTCGGCCCGACTTGACTTGGTTCGTCTTGGTTTTGCATGGTTCGGTTTTTGCTTGATTTTATGTGAACCAAACCACTCCCACCTACCACCGCCTTCATTAAATATCCTACCAAACATTTCTCTCTCCACATTAACTTTCTTCTTCCCCACCTTTGTTCTCCACCAACCTGAGAGTGGAGAGCTTAGGCAAGTGCATCTTGCTTCATGGAGGAACCCCATTTTTATTGTTCCATTGTCTTCCTCATGTGTTTCTAACCCACTTTAGACTTAGCATTTTTCATTTTCATGGTTAAATTCTTGTAGATCTAATTTTGTAGTATTTTTGGATTCGTGGGTTTTGATCTATTTAACATTTTTATTTCTAAGTTTTGATGGTTCTATGTTTTAGGGCATTTCATTCTGCCCCATTTTGACCTATGGAAGTTCGGATTTGGACTCTGGATGAAAGTTTTATGGAGCTTGGAAGTATGGCTTCATGGCGTTCTTCTTCTCGAAAAGTGGAGAAGAAGAACAGTCCTCTGGCTGTATGGCAGCACTTGACCGTATGACTATTTTATGCGGCAAGTATTCTTCTGAGCTGCATAAATCATTTCAGCCGCATGAAATCTTGAACTCTTCAGCCGCATGGAATTCAGACTAATTCAGCCGTATGACTGGGACGAACTTAGCCGCATAACCTTATGCGGCAAGTTCCATTCTTGGCCGCATGGCTTTTGGGCCGCAGGTAACCTACCTGGCCGTGTAAGACTTAGCTATGCCGCATGAACTTTTGAACTCCTGACCGCATGTACCCTTGATTAAATTCTGGCCGCATGGAACTTGATCTTGCCAGCCGCATATGCCCCTACTCATTTTTAGCCGCATAAGACTCAGTGGATTCCCAGCCGCATATGCACTCATATTCTTCCCTGACTGCATAAGGCCTTGCTCCCCGCAAGCCGCATAAGCGCATGTCCCTTCCTGGCCGCACGAGCTCCTAACTGAGTCGCATGCGCCCCCTTCCTTTCCTGGCCACATGGGGACTAGTCATTCCCAGCCGCATAAGAACCCAGCCGCACGAGCCCTGATCGGCCCAGCCGCATGGACCGATCCGCATGACCCGCTTGACCGAGCCGCATCAGGCCCAGTCATTTTCAGAGCCGCATGAACCCGCAACAATCCAGCCGCATGGACTTATTTCTCTTAGCCGCATGACTCCTTCCCATGCCTTGCCTTTGTTATTTAATTATTATTGTTAACGCATGCCTTGTGACTCTCAGTATAACTTAGGTCTCTTGATAGAATGCTTGTACTATGTTATCCTGTACTTGTAACATGAACACGATAGTGATCCGTAGGGGTACACTCTTGACAAATAACATGACATGACATGATAGTGGCCCGTTGTGGTGCACTCCTGACAAGTAAACTTGACATGATATAATTGACATGATATACCTGACATGATAGTGGCCTGCCATGGCGCACTCTTGACATGATAAACCTGACATGATATTTCTCGAAATGCTGTTGCGACGGCTAACATGACATGACATGACATGACAAGTATGAATGACCTGGATACCGTGGACGATTGTGCTTGTACAAATAAACCCGTCCTGTCTTTCATCATGTCTAGGACAGGGACCCCTGAGTACCACGGTCAGGGGTACCTACTGAAATCGACAAAGGCTAATTACTAGAATAATCCAGTAGTCATGAAGAGATTTTCCCAGCTACAGACAATCCAGTTATCTGGGCGCCCCACTTGGGATCTGTAGTCTGCCGTCGAGTAGGGCACATTTCCAGCACACTGTCATGTGTTGCACCCTCCAAGCTACTTAAGGGTACATGTGTTTCCTGGACGATGTACCCACCTGAATTCAACCCCTAATTGAGTCCGGATAGCCTGGATGGTCTGCAGGGCTTGTGGCTGCGGAAGAATCTCGCTGCATCTTGCTAGTAACTAGGCCTGTGATAACCCTAGTTAGTTAAAGTATCAAGCCGTACTCATTGTTTGGCCGTGATATGTTGGATGGAGTTTACTCAGTCTAATCTTGTCTTGATCCTGTACAAGATTGTTGCTTGACCTGATTTTTTATTTTATCTTGCTGATAAATGGTGGAAGAAACCAAGTTCTGTTCAGACGAAGGGTTACAACCCCAGTCCTTGTTTGGTTTACGGGTTGTAACCTGGATATTTGAATAGTCCCATGGTTATCTCATCGTATATCACCTGTCATGCTTTTCCTTAATTACTGTCTTTTATTATGTAATTATATTCTTGTGCTAATATTGCTGGTTTTAGTTCCTAAGTGAAGCCTCCCTTGTGGCACTTGCTTTTTCTGGGGTCTGACCCAGCTGGTTTTGTATGGCCAGATTCAGGAGCAACTTCAGAGGATCTACCGACTTTCCAGCCAGATGGTGACCACTAGACGGAACCAGGGCAACGAGTGGGTTTATTTTGGCTCTTCAACTCTATTGTAAAATTATTCTTTTGAGACATTTAGCCGTCGAGCAAGTGTTAGCTCATGTACATTTTACTTATTGTCTGCCTACGGGCTGTAACATGATTGGCAACCTGGGGTTGATCATGTATGACTAAAACTCTTGCTAGTTTTCACCTTTGTAATGAGTAGCTTCATGATCAGCTGGATATGTAAAGTTTGGGACGCCTTATTATTGTATATTTGGTGATCTTACATCTTGTAACATTTAATTTCTTGCTTGTGATTGAGACACTAGGCTTGTTCTTGACCATAAGAGACTGATGGATTGTAGTTAAACCCTCATATATCTAGACTGCCGTGACCGTATAGTGAGGTGGATTCTATTTTATTATACGTAGCTGGCTATATACGCCCCCGCTCTCCAGTGTTCTGGTTCTGGGGCGTGACATGGTTTAAGTGGTGGCCCATGCAGGTCTTATGAATCAAGATATGTGCGGGTTTATCGAATAGATGTCTCAATCAGCACTCTCCCTTGATCTCTGTTCGTATTCTCTGAATCCCTAAAATTCTTGTCCTAATCACATGTTTGTAATTATTGATCTGTCCTGGTCCTTCCTTATTGTTCCCTATGTCGTCTTCTTCAGCGGCATTGTTCCTGGACCTGCCGATCAGCAAGACGAAGCACCTCCCGTGGACCAGCAGCAACCTGGAGATCAAGCCAGCATTCCGGAGTAGCCTCCAGAGTCGTGCCTACTGGAGGAGATCCACCAGTTCAGTCCGTCCAGCCTGCAGAGCCTGATGATGGAACTTTGGTGGGTCTCATCAGGTCCCTATTAGCTTTCCCGGATCGTCGCGGAGATGTCTTACACCAGGCGGTGGCAGACGCTTTGACCAGAGGAGGTCATCAGGGTAATAGCGCGGCCAACAGCTTCAAGCGCTTGAACCCTCCCTTCTTCGACGACAGTGAAGATGCGATCATCGCAGATACTTGGCTTCAGGACACAGATGTGATTTTAGAAGTAGCCAAGACCCCAGAAGATAAGAAGGTGGCCATGGTGCGCCTGCAGTTATTAGATCTAGCCCGCAGCTGGTGGGTGGCGCAGGCCGTTGGACTAGTGGCGCCTATTGCCTGGACAGTATTCCGTGAGAGGTTCCGGACCAAGTACTTCGATGCGGTGGCTCGGTACGATCTACAGACCAGATTCACCAATTTGAAGCAGATAGGTAGGACGGTCGATGGGTATGCGGCCGAGTTTTCCGGGCTTAGTCGGTTTTTTCCCACCTTGGTGGCGATCGAGTTTGACAGAGCTCAGCGATTTCAGCAGGAACTCCACCTAGAGATTCTGCTGGCAGTGGAGCAGTTTGAGCATCAGACTTTCGATGCGGTATTGAGGGCAGCCAGCAGGCATGAGTATACCTTCCACAGGATCGTGGACAGGACCGGAGGTCGGAAGCGATCTCACGGCCAGATGACCCAGTCGACAGCACCAGCCCCGGCAGTCCGGGCTTTGACAATTGAAACTCCGAGGCAGGCGGCCTCAGTGATGTCAGTCACGTCCCCTCAGTAACAGAAGCAGAAGCAGTCTTCTGTAATAGGCTGCACTCATTGTGGGAAGCCAGGACACGTTGTTTCGGAGTGCCGCAGAGCACAGAGATTGTGCTTGGCTTGTGGAGCACCGGATCACAAGATAGGATCCTGTCCGAATAGGGCCAGTTCATTATCGGCCCCGACTAGTCCCTCGGTAAGGGGACCAGCACCAGCACGAGTGCAGCAGTAGTACCAGCCTCCGAGGCCATTGTCGTCTCAGGCGCAAGTATTCCAGCAGCAGAGACCCCAGCAATATGCCCTGGTCCAAGCTCAGATTCTGAACCGGCAGAGACGTTTCTAGCAGGATGTCTTCCTTCTTTCCTCTTCCTTTTTTCTTCAAATTTCTTGCTTGCATGATTGATTGTTTGATTGATTGATTGCTTAGTATAGCTTGTCATTGCAATCTCTAGCCTTTTGATTAAATTCCGAGGACGAAATTCTTTTAAGGTGGGTAGAGTTGTAATGCCTATATCTTGTATTACGTATTTGGAATACGTGTACGTATTTTGACCCGTATTGCATGTCTCCCTACTTGATTTATTTTGGCATTTTACTGATTGTTTTATCTTGGTTCGGTTCGGCCCGACTTGACTTGGTTCGGCTTGGTTTTGCATGGTTCGATTTTTGCTTGATTTTATGTGAACCAAACCACTCCCACCTACCACCACCTTCATTAAATATTCCACCAAACATTTCTCTCTCCACATTAACTTTCTTCTTCTCCACCATTGCTTCTCCACCAACCTGAGAGTGGAGAGCTTAGGCAAGTGTAGGCCTAAAAAAATGAAAGTCACGCTGAGTTGATCAGGACAAAGTCTGAAAGTCACGCTGAGTTGATCAGGACAAAGTTTAAAAGTCATGCTGAGTTGATCAAGATAATGTTTAAAAGTTACGCTGGGACAGCTCATCATTTGTCAGAGTGTCATTATAAACTGACAGCACGACAGTCAAAGAATGTCTCCTCGAATGCCACGTATGCACGGAACTCGAGAGATCACAGTCGACTGTTGCGTGACTTTCGAGATATTCTTCAACAAGACCCAGCTTTCATCAAATTGGCGTACCAAAAGAGCTTATTGTCATTTAATGCAACTGACAAAAGGTAATCAATGTCAGAGATTTTGTGTCAGTCGAGGCACGTCGAATCAAGACAGCTGGCAGTACTGACTCAAGTCTGCGTGTATTTTGAACTTTTATGTTCCTTCCTCAAGCTTGCGTGAATTCTGAGATTTCTGCTTCCAGTTAGCGTGTATTCTGAAGCCTTCTATCCAAAGTCTGTGTGGATTTCGTCCTCAACAAGTCTGCATGGATTTCGTCCTCAACAAGGCTGCGTGGATTTCGTCCTCAACAAGCCTGCGTGGATTTCATCAAATTGGAGTATGTGGCAGCCATGCCACCGATCTCTCACCTGCGTGTCCTGCAACTTGCACACGACTCATGCACGATTGCCATGTGTCCAACAGTTACAGGCTACGTCCAGTAACTGCTCATAACCTTGCGTACGTTAAATCCTGCGTGATTTTCAACTATGCCCAGGTTGTGAAGACAGTTATCTTTTTCAGTTATTTTTGACTCTATAAATAGAGTTCTTTTCTCATTCATTGTACAGATACACAGATATCTAAATTGTTGTCGAATTTTTGAGAGCTTTTCTTCTTCGCATCGTCTAAGGGATAAAGCGATCGTCTTCTAGATCGGATTCCTACAGTTGTAATTTTCCTAAAAGCACAATAAATAAAGTAAATTTATTTATGGAAAACAAATTGGCGACTCTACTGGAGAAAACCATCTCCTCTTCTGAGATGGCAACAACTCAATGCGACACTTCGTCAGTCGGCTCGACGAAGAAGGTGATATCGATCCAATTCGATCAACTCGCCTACGAAGAAATACAGCGGGCTAAGGGTGGCAAGCCCATTTCAGCCTCCATCACCACTGCCAAGTCGAAGAGACGATCTGTCTACGTCCCTAAGAATCAGCTGGCAACCAATGGTGAAGTTTCTGTCACAGTGTCTACTCCTAACACTGGCAAGGACTCTACTACAAGCACGCACGCTCTTGTGTGCTCAAAGACGACAGCAGTCAAAAGTCACGCTGGTAGCACTGGCTCCTTAGCCAAACCTGTTCCAGCGTACAATCTCAAAGTCAAAAGTCACGCTGGCAGCACTGGCTCCTTAGTCAAGCCTGTTCCAGCGTGCAATCTCAAAGTCAAAAATCACGCTGACAGTACTGGCTCCTTAGCCAAATCTGTTCCAACGTGTATTTCTAAATTCAGAAGTCACGCTAGCAGCACTGGTTCTTTAATCAAACCTGTTTTAGCGTGTATTCCGCATACGTCATCCAACAAGTCAATTCTCTCTGACTCAGTATGTGTACCAAAATCTGGCTCTTTAGCCAAGACTTTATATGCTGACAATACTGGCTCCTTAGCCAAATTGTCACCAGCATACTCTAAGAAGAATAGCTCTTTAGCTATCTCTTCTTCTTTGCCAAGTTCTACTAGAACTGGGGGTGATTTTGCTAGAACTCCTCCACAAATGGCTCACAAAGTCCCTTCGAAAAGAAATAACTCTTTAGTTGTTTCTTCTGCTCCTGTAGTGTTTACTTCAGGAACAACTTTGACTGACAGTTTTTTTAGTCAAAGAAAAGGAGATGGTCTTTTGACTACTCTTCCTTCTGGACATTCTATGTCTCAAAACTTGAATAAGTCTAAGAAGAAATATTTCTTAATATCTTCTTCTACGATTTCTTCAAATTGGACACAGAATTTGTCTATAAAAGAGGGTCTGTTACCAACTCCTAATCAAGGGGATGGTTCAACTCTTCCTTCTCTGCAAATATCCAGATCAATGGAAGGAAAACTCCAAGTTTCAAAAACCAATGTGTTACCTCCAACTGATCTAAGAACAAAACTTAATCAAACCCGTTTAGGAAGCACTTCTGGTGTCAAAAAACCATACCAATCGGGAACAAAAGCAAGAAATCCAGATGTAGAGTATGCTAGAAATTATGTGGCTCAGATTAATCACTCTCTATATAATCAAGAGCCATCAAGACCCAAGAACCGGAAATATATTCCTAAAAATACACAAAGAATGTTCTCTGATATACCTCAATCTTCACAGACAGATTTACGAGAACACCTTCAACAGAAGAGAAGGAATAATTCTGTGTCAATAGATCATGACCATGCTGAATGTGACTTCCAGCCAAGAGTCATAATTCAATGCAGATGTCAATTAATGGATCATGACCATGCTGATCATGAATGTGACTTCCAACCGAGAGTCACAATACAATGCAGATGTCAAACTAAATGACAATTTGTCTTCAATCGGATTCAGTGTGAACCTATGCCTGATGAAGATGAACCTCTATTTGCTTCTGTCAACATGACCTCTCGGGATACTGGGGATAGAACTGATAGTCCAGATGGAGTATATAGAGGCACCAGATCAAGAGTCATGGCTTCTAATCAAAGAACTTCGGTTTCTGAAGATTATTCTGAATTTCTTGGAGAATCTAACTTCCCACCTCTTCCTACTGGGGGTAATTCTCCTACAAATGACTTTGATACACAAAGCAGTGATTCAGAACATACAACATCCACTAATTCATCAATAATCCCTCGTACAGTCATAACATATATGGTGGATGGGAATACTGAATTGAACAATGAACCTTCTTCTTCGATGACTCCTCAAGACCAAAGGATTGCTTCTTTGGAACAGCAAATGAAATCTATGGCTGATACTATGAAGTCGATGTATGAACTCATGGCAACCCAGCTGCAAAATCGACAGACTGTACCAAATGCCATACCAATTGACACTGGTGTAAGTCCAGTACATGTTCCTCCAGCAGTACAATCCAATACTCCTGGGCAAGCTCAACCGGTTCCTAGTCACTCTGGAGCTGGGGGTAGTGCTTATAATGCTGTTCCTCCTCCCAACTATTCTCTACAAGCTACAACTTCACAATCCTCCGAAGTTGTTACTGAAGAATTGAGGAATCTCCGAACTCAATTTGAGGCATTCAAACAGAAGGATGGTTTACAAAGGTTAGGCATCAAGCAACCTTATCCGATAGAATGGAAGCAAGTATCGTATCCTCCTAAATACAAGCCTCCTACTATCTCATTCTATGATGGAACCACTTCTCCGAGTCAATTTATTAATCACTTTGAAGTGATGACTGACCAGCTGCAACCAAGTGACGCCCTCCTTACTCGGGTGTTTGTCGGATGTCTCAAAGAAACGGCTTATGAATGGTATAGAAGTCTCCCGGATGGGTGTATTACCTCATTTGCCGGTTTCAAACAAATGTTTCTTGAACGTTTCTATGAAGGGCTCAACGACATGACTATGTCTGCTCTTATAAGAATCAAACAGAAAAATAATGAAACTACAAAAAAATTTATTGAACGGTTTCGAAGAGAAGCTTTGAAGATGCCTCTTGGAACTCCTGATGCTGTCACCATCGACACATGCAAATCAAATTTGTTGCCAATCATCAGCATGTGGACAGGATCTACTCAATTTCAAGATTGGCCTTCCTTCATAGTTAGTGCCAAAGCCGCAGAAATTAGTGCTGAAACTTTCAAAGGTTTAGGAGTATAGATGACTCCCAAAGAAACAGGTCAAAGTACTAACAATAATGCTAAATCCAATACTCGCAAGGGAAAAGAAACCCTTGAAGTTAATCTTCAGAGTAAAGATGCATCAACTGTTCAAACTCCTCCTGCCTCTACGACTCAACAACCAAGAGCACCTCGCCCCAAAGAAGAATACTCTTTTGATGACGATGATGTTCTTTATATCTTTGAATGTCTGCTGAAAAGTAATAAAATACAATTACCTGAAATCAAGAAACCTGATGAAGCTGGTAAGACGGATCATCCTAAATACTGTCCATACCACAGAATGTTGGGTCACACAGTTCGTACATGTTATGTACTGAAAGAAAAGATCCAGGAAATGATTAAATCTGGAGTTATCACTCTTACTCCAAAAGAGAAGACCGTCACCTCCAACGTCGTCTCTATGCAATTCGGAGATTTCCCTCCTCAACTCCTTGAAAGCGGGATCGATCCTATTCCCATGGCAACTCTTGAAATAGTGAATATTCCTCCTCCACAGTCTGAAGGATTAGTACCAATCACTATGGAAACAGGAGAAATCATATGGATTCATCCTGATTTAGTGGCATATTTTGAATCTCCTCCTCTTCAAAAGACTACTTCCCGAAAATCTAAGAAGGCTGGGAAAATTAAGTCATGTCATATGACTTCTTTCGAATCTACTTCCGACACAGAGCCGAAAGATAAATCAGAAGCACTTGCTGGTGCTACTAGAACAGGGAAACCTTATCTAAAGGATTATTCCAAGAGTCCTGAGGATACTCCTGATATCCCTTCTGTTGACAAAAATGCTCCTAATGTTCCTCTTGAAGGAGAATCATCCACTGCACCTGTTCCTTCAACTTCACCGGTTGTACCTACTCCTTCCAAGCCCACAGCTCTTGAGAAAGGCAAACAACAGGCTCGATTCGATAAGCCAATCAAGAAGTCCCCTCCTCTTGGGATTCAGAAACCTTATAATTTCGACATTCTAGCTCAACTTGCTAATACTCCAGCTAGAATGTCCCTCTTTGAACTTCTACGTCTTTCTAAAGAGACTCGGGAGACGTTAAGTGAGGCACTTCTTCAGGCTGACTCTTGTCTTGCACAACTAAAGAAGCCAGATGAAGAACCTGCCACTTGCTTACATTACAACAGTGTATTGGAGATTATCCCAAATATCACCTTTACGCAAGATGACATGCTACTGGAGGATAATCGACATGATCGGCCTCTCTACTATACCGGTTATATCGATACGGTGAAGATAGACCGTATCCTCATTGATCCAGGGTCTGCTATAAGTATAATGCTAAAGAGTCTGTTGGATGAACTAAAAATCCCTCTTCATAAGCTTTCCAAGACGGTTACTACTATCCTGGGATTCAATCAAAGCCGAAGCGAGCCTATGGGAAAGCTTCATCTGAAACTTCACATCGGTGATTTCAGATCCAAAGTCACTTTCTATGTGATCGAGATCGTGGGATCTTATAATCTTCTTCTGGGGAGGCCTTTTTTTCATGAAAATAATGTGGTACCTTCTACTCTTCATCAGTGTTTTAAATACATTGACAGCAATGGAAGAGTACAAAAGGAAGTTGCTGATATAAATCCTTTCCATGGGGTTGAAGCTTATTTCAATGATTTCCGGATGTACAAAGAAAAGTATACAAGGGTGATACAAGCTATGGAGAAAGAGGATCCGCAAAATGAGACCTTGATAATTCCTGTTAAAGGTCGAACTACTCAACAACAATCTCCTAAACCCTCTGGAGAAAGTTCTTTCATTATTCCAGTGAGCGGACGGATCTCTCCATTACCTCAGTCGTCTACTCAAGATACACTGATCATTACTGTCAGTGGGCGTACTACAGTTCCTGTATCTTCATATATAAAACAGGATACTTTTGTAAAACCCCTAAATTTCTACTATATTTTTTTTGATTTTGGTGCTTATTTAAAAAGTTGTATTGTACGTCGCGTAGTCGTATTTTACGTCGCGCACAAAATTTTATTTTGCTTGACGAGTGCGAATATGTGCGAGCGTACATATTTTAGAAAAATATTTTATTTATTATTTTATAATTTCAAAATAGTATATACAATAGTTATTTTTATTAAAAATAATTTAGCAAGAAGGTATTTTAAAGATTTGATTATTTATGTTTATTTTCGAAATTGTTTTACCTAAATTATTAAAAATGTAGTTTAAAATTATTTCCTATTAATACTTAAATAATTATTATAATTTTCGAAATTTTTTTATTATTAATATTTTATTATTCGAAAAAGTATTTGAAAATATTATTTTGGTTTAAATTGAATTAAATATGATGTAGTAGATTTGAAAAGATTATTTTATTGGCTTGCATTTGAAAATATTTTAAATAGCTTTGATTTGGAAATGTAATCTATCTAGATTAATTTAGATTAGAATTATCTAAATTTGAATTGGATTTATATTTGGATTTGGATTTAAATGATTTTAAATTAAATAGATTGAATTATCTATTTTGGGTTTAAACTAATTCTAATCCTATCCTAATGGGAATTCCCACATCCTATAAATAGGCAGGTACTCCTCCATGTTATTTGCCCCACAATTCATCTTCCACAAAACTTCATCAATCCAAATTTCCACCGCAGAGTGCATCGTGTCGGTGTCCAACTCCAATAGATTTTTTTTGTACATATACATACATTCTCTTCTTGGTGTCCGACAATCCCGGACCTCATCACCGTCCTCGTGTCCGACACTTGGACACAAGCCCTAAACTTAAACCTAACCCTAACCCTAACCACGACCACGCCACCCGGCCACTCACAGTCCCGACAACCATTCATCACCCCCACGACGCAAACCACCACCACCGCCTACACAGCCTAACCCAACACCACCTGCCGCACCTCTCCTGCTCCTCCTCCCAGAACTCCCTCGACGGACCCGACCAGCCATGACTCCACCCCCGCCTTCTTCCCCGGCAGGAATCCACCAGAACCAATCTCCCGGCCAGCAAACCCGTCCAACCCAAACTCAGCCCACCACTGCCATAGTTCCGTCCATCACCCCAACGCCAAAACCCTCCACCGCCAACGCCACCACAGTGGCGTGGCCAGTCGAGCGACCCCGACTCCCCCCTACCAACACCCCTACCAGTACCACCACCAACCAGACGACCGCCGCCACACAAAAAAATTCACAGAGGAAAAAAAAAGAAACACACGCACACCCATACCTGACCGCCCGACGCGACCAGCCTCTGCGCGCCCGGCGACGCTCCTCGCGCCGCAGCTGACCTTTCGCCGAACTCCCCGAACCTTCTTCTCCGCCGAGCCGACCTCTGTGCCTCGACGAGCCGCCTCCAGGCGGCAAGCCCCACCGTCCAGCGTCGTCGGGGTGCTCCCGGCCACCCATCGACGAGCTTCCAGCTGCCATCTCCCAGATCCGGAGGGTGCCCCGTTCCTCAGCCGTTCCCCGCCCGGCGAACCATCGCCGGCGTCGCAGCCCGCCCCGCTCCGGACCGCACCAGCTCCGGCGAAACCCCCGCACGCCGCCGCCCACGCCCAGTCCATCGCCGCCCCGTGTCCGCCGAAACCCTTTTCCCCGCGAAACCCTCCTTTCCGCCGCGTGCCGATCCCGACCCCCTTTCCGCAACCCTCTCCTCACCGGCCTTCCTCTCCCTCTCCGAGCCACCGCGCCCCTCCGAGTCCCCCTCTCCGCCGAACGCCGCCGGACCCGATCCTCCCTCCGCCTCCCGTCTTCTCCCTCTCTCGCACTTCTCTCTCTGCTCCTCTCTCTCTCTAAATTTTTTAAACAGCATTGTTTTTTTTAGGTTGGTTCTGTTCTCTCGAAGAGAACCAACACCATTGTGTGATTTTTATTATTAATGTTTTTATATTTTTTTACATATTTTTCTTTTCTTTTAAATTACTTTTTATGGTAAATTATTATTATTATTATTATTATTATTATTATTATTATTATTATTATTATTATTATTATTATTATTATTATTATTATTATAACTTATCATCATCAGTATTATTATTATTATTATTATTTATTATTATTATCATATGATTATTATTTTTACTATTATTATTATTATTATTATTATTATTATTATTATTATTATTATTATTACCTTGTTATGTTATTTTTACAATAATGGTAATAGTGTTCTTACTAATTAATATTATATGTACATGTGTACACTATGTATTGTTATTGTCATTATTTGATTTATAGAAATTTTTAAACTATTTTAAAAGATAGTTTTACAAAAACTATATTTGACTAATATTAGATTTTAGCCCTAAATAATTTTATAGACTTTCCAAAATATTATTCTAAAGTATTTGTGAGTAACAAAAACATATATTTCTATTTATGTATAACTTAGAGTTTGTAGCCTAAAAATATTTTGGACTAATAAAATATAGTTTCCAATTTTGTGATATGTGTAAACTAATTTCAAATAGTTATTAAAAATTATTTTAACTAATAAGGTTATATATTCAAGTATTTATTTTTCAAAATAATATAAGTATACTCTCCGTGAATTCCTTTCGGTTATCTTGCGACCCATGACCAATCCCATTTTTCCTATCCTCTCGCCAATTCTGTCATATCATATGTCCACCCTAACTAAATTGACCGTTCTGGACCCGATGCACCGGTCTGTACCACCAACAGAGGTCCCCTTGTGTAGCTGTTACACCAAAGTTGCAGATCATGCCACCTTGATCATCGCGGCACACCAGGCGCCCTACCAGGCAAGACACCTTGCCTTCACTGTTTAAATTTCTTGCTCAATATCATGCATGCTTTTACTTATTCTAGAAAATATAAATTATACTTGCAAATTATTATATTTTAGTTGCATATGGCTTAGAGTTAAGGGACCACCTTGTTTGTGTCGCATTCATTGGCCCGACACTTGTGTATCACGAGTCACGAGTCTCATATAGATCTCGGACGTACGTATCGACTGGCCATCGGTGCGCACATGCCGTACGTTAGGCAATAACTGCTAAATAGTTATAGTTGTCTAGAAGACTTAGCGGTTATTAGAAATATCGTGGTGTGGATTCAGCACGAGTAGTGCATGGGGAGGGTGAAGACAGTTATTAGGCGCAGGGGCTTTCACACCTTTACTTTTCTCTAGATGCCATTTGTGACTCAGTCGAGAGACTAGTGGACGTGCATTTATTTACTTTTCTCTAGATGCCACTAGTGCCTCGGTTGAAACACAAATGTGCCGTGCATTTACTTTCCTCTAGCTGTCGTTAGTGACTCACCCAAGAAGCTAGTGGCCGTGCATTTATTTTTCTCTAGACGCCCCTTAGTTCTCGTTCGAGTGCTAATGGACCGTGCATTTACTTTTCTCTAGACGCCAGTAGTGACTTGGTTGAAACGCTAACGTGCCGTGTTTCTAGCTTCGGAAGCCCTTGTGTGGAACGTTGTCTTCAAAATGCATTAACACATAGAATAGTTAAGAACCTTTATTTGTGTAGTCACATATACTTTTCTGTTGAGCTAACTTTATTCAGTTTATGGCATGATATTATGTGTCTTGTTATGTCCCTCTGAGGACCTGGTTGTCTTGCCAGGTGTGTGCTATTATTTGTCGCAGGTGTCCTAGCTCTCGCCGTGATCATTGCTTCTCTACGAGGATGATTGCACTTGGATCGTCTTCGCTTCGCTCGCCAAATTTATTTCATTCCCCATGTATTTCTTTCCTTGCTTGTTGGTAGTGGATTTGTCTCCGCCCAACATATTGTATCAAGACATTCATTCTCCTTATATGATATCTTTTATTATTTTTGTGGATGAGATTAGTTGTTATGGTTTCTACTGCATTTCACAGCTTATGTATTCATACGAGATTTTCATATATTAGAGTATACTTCGTATGAATACAGCTGACATGTCTACGTTCCTAGTCCTACGTATTTTGGGACTGGGACGTTACATGTTTTTGTGGTGGCCCATGCAGTTCAAGATAAATTGTTTGGTTACTTTACCGTACCAAGCAAGCCTGCGTATAGGATTAGAAATCTAGGATCTCATCCACATATTTGACCTCTTTCCTTGATTTTATATACCGTTTGACTCATCAATTGCATCTTGCTTGCTTCCTTCCATCCCTATTCTTATCTTCCCTTCGTGCTTGCTAGAGATTGACCCTACTAGTTAGTTGTCCCAAAACACCATTAGTTTAATTCTTAAGTTGGGTAGAATGTCCTATGAACTAGCCTTATGAACTAGCAACCCCTTTGACCTAGTGACCTATATTAGCAAGCTTATTTAGATCCTAGAATCTAGAGGACCTAACCCGTCTAGCCAACCAAGGACTTGGACAAGAAGACTATAGGACGACTGTATGACTTAGAATCATTATACCTTCTTTTTAAATCTTAATCTCTCGTACCTAAGTATTTATTATTTTGACTAATGATGCTAAAGTAGCCTAGTTTTTGCAAGCTTATTCCTTATCGAGCTTGTCCAAGGCATATGTTAATTGGGTCGCTCCCACTAACATATTGTCTAATCAGAACCGGTGCATGATGGTCTGATCAACCGAGTGCACTTTGGTTCGCTTTTGTCTATCGTTCTACTTGGATGGAACATAATTAAACTTGGCCTTTAGAGTCACATCCACGACTACCTTGAAAATTCTTTTTGAAATTTTTCGGTAGCCTTTGAATCACGTACTCGTATTCGATAAGATCGTCTTTTGAACCCCATATTGCTTTCGCCTTCACCTATTCTAGAAAGACGAACGCGTTATACTAGAAACTCCTCTAACATTCCTATCGAGTATGACCGTTATCACTCAATGTTGCCATATCTTTGTCTTGAACTACTCGACCTTTCCCTCGACCCTAATTCTACCATTTTGACTTTCTAATCACTTGAATTTAAGAGTGATTACAATCGTCTCTTAATCATATCTTCAACCTAGACTACGACCATATAAACTTCGAACCCTTCTATCTATCGTTGTGCCTTCTCACCCCCTACTAAATCCTTAATTTCGAGGACGAAATTCTTTTAAGTTGGGTAGGATGTAAAACCCCTAAATTTCTACTATATTTTTTTTGATTTTGGTGCTTATTTAAAAAGTTGTATTGTACGTCGCGTAGTCGTATTTTACGTCGCGCACAAAATTTTATTTTGCTTGACGAGTGCGAATATGTACGAGCGTACATATTTTAGAAAAATATTTTATTTATTATTTTATAATTTCAAAATAGTATATACAATAGTTATTTTTATTAAAAATAATTTAGCAAGAAGGTATTTTAAAGATTTGATTATTTATGTTTATTTTCGAAATTGTTTTACCTAAATTATTAAAAATGTAGTTTAAAATTATTTCCTATTAATACTTAAATAATTATTATAATTTTCGAAATTTTTTTATTATTAATATTTTATTATTCGAAAAAGTATTTGAAAATATTATTTTGGTTTAAATTGAATTAAATATGATGTAGTAGATTTGAAAAGATTATTTTATTGGCTTGCATTTGAAAATATTTTAAATAGCTTTGATTTGGAAATGTAATCTATCTAGATTAATTTAGATTAGAATTATCTAAATTTGAATTGGATTTATATTTGGATTTGGATTTAAAAGATTTTAAATTAAATAGATTGAATTATCTATTTTGGGTTTAAACTAATTCTAATCCTATCCTAATGGGAATTCCCACATCCTATAAATAGGCAGGTACTCCTCCATGTTATTTGCTCCACAATTCATCTTCCACAAAACTTCATCAATCCAAATTTCCACCGCAGAGTGCATCGTGTCGGTGTCCAACTCCAATAGATTTTTTTTTGTTCATATACATACATTCTCTTCTTGGTGTCCGACAATCCCGGACCTCATCACCGTCCTCGTGTCCGACACTTGGACACAAGCCCTAAACTTAAACCTAACCCTAAACCTAACCACGACCATGCCACCCGGCCACTCACAGTCCCGACAACCATTCATCACCCCCACGACGCAAACCACCACCACCGCCTACACAGCCTAACCCAACACCACCTGCCGCACCTTTCCTGCTCCTCCTCCCAGAACTCCCTCGACGGACCCGACCAGCCATGACTCCACCCCCTGCCTTCTTTCCCGGCAGGAATCCACCAGAACCAATCTCCCGGCCAGCAAACCCGTCCAACCCAAACTCAGCCCACCACTGCCATAGTTCCGTCCATCACCCCAACGCCAAAACCCTCCACCGCCAACGCCACTACAGTGGCGTGGCCAGTCGAGCGACCCCGACTCCCCCCTACCAACACCCCTACCAGTACCACCACCAACCAGACGACCGCCGCCACACAAAAAAATTCACAGAGGAAAAAAAAAGAAACACACGCACACCCATACCTGACCGCCCGACGCGACCAGCCTCTGCGCGCCCGGCGACGCTCCTCGCGCCGCAGCTGACCTTTCGCCGAACTCCCCGAACCTTCTTCTCCGCCGAGCCGACCTCTGTGCCTCGACGAGCCACCTCCAGGCGGCAAGCCCCACCGTCCAGCGTCGTCGGGGTGCTCCCGGCCACCCATCGACGAGCTTCCAGCTGCCATCTTCCAGATCCGGAGGGTGCCCCGTTCCTCAGCCGTTCCCCGCCCGGCGAACCATCGCCGGCGTCGCAGCCCGCCCCGCTCCGGACCGTACCAGCTCCGGCGAAACCCCCGCACGTCGTCGCCCACGCCCAGTCCATCGCCGCCCCGTGTCCGCCGAAACCCTTTTTTCCGCGAAACCCTCCTTTCCGCCGCGTGCCGATCCCGACCCCCTTTCCGCAACCCTCTCCTCACCGGCCTTCATCTCCCTCTCCGAGCCACCGCGCCCCTCTGAGTCCCCCTCTCCGCCGAACGCCGTCGGACCCGATCCTCCCTCCGCCTCCCGTCTTCTCCCTCTCTCGCACTTCTCTCTCTGCTCCTCTCTCTCTCTAAATTTTTTAAACAGCATTGTTTTTTTTTAGGTTGGTTCTGTTCTCTCGAGGAGAACCAACACCATTGTGTGATTTTTATTATTAATGTTTTTATATTTTTTTACATATTTTTCTTTTCTTTTAAATTACTTTTTATGGTAAATTATTATTATTATTATTATTATTATTATTATTATTATTATTATTACTTATTATTATTATTATTATAACTTATCATCATCAGTATTATTATTATTATTATTATTTATTATTATTTATTATTATTTATTATTATTATCATATGATTATTATTTTTACTATTATTATTATTATTATTATTATTATTATTATTATTATTATTATTATTATTATTATTATTATTATTATTATTATTACCTTGTTATGTTATTTTTACAATAATGGTAATAGTGTTCTTACTAATTAATATTATATGTACATGTGTACACTATGTATTGTTATTGTCATTATTTAATTTATAGAAATTTTTAAACTATTTTAAAAGATAGTTTTACAAAAACTATATTTGACTAATATTAGATTTTAGCCCTAAATAATTTTATAGACTTTCCAAAATATTATTCTAAAGTATTTGTGAGTAACAAAAACATATATTTCTATTTATGTATAACTTAGAGTTTGTAGCCTAAAAATATTTTGGACTAATAAAATATAGTTTCCAATTTTGTGATATGTGTAAACTAATTTCAAATAGTTATTAAAAATTATTTTAACTAATAAGGTTATATATTCAAGTATTTATTTTTCAAAATAATATAAGTATACTCTCCGTGAATTCCTTTCGGTTATCTTGCGACCCATGACCAATCCCATTTTTCCTATCCTCTCGCCAATTCTGTCATATCATATGTCCACCCTAACTAAATTGACCGTTCTGGACCCGATGCACTGGTCTGTACCACCAACAGAGGTCCCCTTGTGTAGCTGTTACACCAAAGTTGCAGATCATGCCACCTTGATCATCGCGGCACACCAGACGCCCTACCAGGCAAGACACCTTGCCTTTACTGTTTAAATTTCTTGCTCAATATCATGCATGCTTTTACTTATTCTAGAAAATATAAATTATACTTGCAAATTATTATATTTTAGTTGCATATGGCTTAGAGTTAAGGGACCACCTTGTTTGTGTCGCATTCATTGGCCCGACACTTGTGTATCACGAGTCACGAGTCTCATATAGATCTCGGACGTACGTATCGACTGGCCATCGGTGCGCACATGCCGTGCGTTAGGCAATAACTGCTAAATAGTTATAGTTGTCTAGAAGACTTAGCGGTTATTAGAAATATCGTGGTGTGGATTCAGCACGAGTAGTGCATGGGGAGGGTGAAGACAGTTATTAGGCGCAGGGGCTTTCACACCTTTACTTTTCTCTAGATGCCATTTGTGACTCAGTCGAGAGACTAGTGGACGTGTATTTATTTACTTTTCTCTAGATGCCACTAGTGCCTCGGTTGAAACACAAATGTGCCGTGCATTTACTTTCCTCTAGCTGCCGTTAGTGACTCACCCAAGAAGCTAGTAGTCGTGCATTTATTTTTCTCTAGACGCCCCTTAGTTCTCGTTCGAGTGCTAATGGGCCGTGCATTTACTTTTCTCTAGACGCCAGTAGTGACTTGGTTGAAACGCTAACGTGCCGTATTTCTAGCTTCGGAAGCCCTTGTGTGGAACGTTGTCTTCAAAATGCATTAACACATAGAATGGTTAAGAACCTTTATTTGTGTAGTCACATATACTTTTCTGTTGAGCTAACTTTATTCAGTTTATGGCATGATATTATGTGTCTTGTTACGTCCCTCTGAGGACCTGGTTGTCTTGCCAGGTGTGTGCTATTATTTGTCGCAGGTGTCCTAGCTCTCGCCGTGATCATTGCTTCTCTACGAGGATGATTGCACTTGGATCGTCTTCGCTTCGCTCGCCAAATTTATTTCATTCCCCATGTATTTCTTTCCTTGCTTGTTGGTAGTGGATTTGTCTCCGCCCAACATATTGTATCAAGACATTCATTCTCCTTATATGATATCTTTTATTATTTTTGTGGATGAGATTAGTTGTTATGGTTTCTACTGCATTTCACAGCTTATGTATTCATACGAGATTTTTATATATTGGAGTATACTTCGTATGAATACAGCTGGCATGTCTACGTTTCTAGTCCTACGTATTTTGGGACTGGGACGTTACAACTTTGGTAATCCCTGTTGGAGGGCGGACTACTCTTCCATCTCAGGCTTCAAGGGAGCTCACCTCTTCTGAGCCATTTGTTATCGATCTTAATCGAAACAAAACTCCTTCTAATTCTTCTTCTCCCCCTCTAGTCATTGATTTGGCTAAAATTTCTAAGGTTCAACCACCTTCTAAGGTTCAACCTCCTTCTGATGTAAATACTGCTACTTTTAAATTTAATGAAAAGTCTCCATCTTTGCAGTATATTGATGTGTGTAATCATGTTTATAGTTATTTGCATTTGTTAGATGACTTGAGAACAATAACCATAGGAGTTGTACAGACTTTTTATACAGACGTATCCCTAGAATCAGTACAAACTTCATACTTTTTGGTTCCTAGTAGAAAGCCAGGAGACATTCCAATATTCTTCTACAAAGGGCCCCAGAATCCTTCTGATTTAGAAGATGATGACAAAAACGATGATACCGAAAGATTACAACTACGTCGTTATAGTCAGCAATCTAAAGACATCATTAAAAATATGGGTTATGACTTCAGAACTGGCCTCAGTAATGGGAGAGGAAGAAGAATGCCTGTTCGGATTCCTCCTTTAAAATATGGGAGGACAAAATGCGGATTAGGTTATATTGCTCCTACTCCTTTTATCAACACTGTCCATGAAGATCCCGAATCTGACGAAGATAAGAGATCTGATTCTTCTAGTACTACCTCTTGGGATTCTGATACAAGTATCGGTGACTTCCATCGTAATATCTTGTCTTCCAACATGGTTTCCGTCGATGGTTCTGAAGAAGATGACGAAGACGAATTTGAAATCTCACCTGAATCAGAACAATGGGCCCAAAGGTTAGATAATCAATGGGAGTTCCGATTCGAGCAAAAAGAACCTCCGACTGAAGACAAACTTATTCAAATAGATGTTGGTGAAGAGGGATCCCCCAAACCAATATTCATTGGTGAAAGTCTTTCAGAAACTGATAAGCAAGACATGATCAAACTTATTCGTGAATACATCGATGTCTTCGCTTGGAGTTATAAAGATATGCCAGGACTTGATCCACAAATCGCAACTCATAAACTCAATATCATGCCGAATGCTAAACCGGTCAAACAACAACAGCGACGATTTCGTCCAGACATTATGGATGCAATTGAAGCTGAAGTCAATAAACTCATGGCCTCTGGGTTTATTAGAGAGGAACAACATCCCGATTGGGTGGCTAATATAGTTCTTGTCCTTAAAAAGACTGGCAAAATCAGAGTATGCATAGACTACCGCGATCTCAATGCGGCATGTCCTAAAGACGAATTCCCTCTACCAATTACTGATGTTATGATCGATAATACCTGTGGGTTTGAACGGATGTCATTCATGGACGGGTATTCTGGGTACAATCAGATTAAAATATTTCCAGATGACGAGAAACACACTTCCTTCAGAACGCCGATCGGTACATACTGTTATACAGTGATGCCATTCGGTCTCAAGAATGCAGGAGCAACTTATCAACGAGCTATGAGCACTATATTCCGTGAACATTTACGGAAACAGTCGAATGCTACGTTGATGATATTGCAGTCAAAAGTCGACAAAAAGAGGATCACATCCAAGATTTGAAGACTATTTTTGATCTAATGCGTAAGCATCAATTAAAGATGAACCCTACTAAGTCCTTCTTAGGCGTCTCTAGTGGCAAATTTCTCGGCTTCGTCATTACCTCGAAAGGTATACACGTAGATCCCGAGAAGATCAAAGCCATCCAAGAGATGCGTCCTCCACGCACCTTAAAAGAGCTACGAAGATTTCAAGGAAGGATCGCTTATATCAGGAGATTCATCTCTAATCTTTCAGGACGCTGCAGACCATTCAATAAACTTATGAAAAAAGGTGTTTCTTTTGTCTGGAATGATGAATGTCAGAAAGCATTCGATGATATAAAACAATATCTGATGAGCCCTCCAGTATTGGTACCTCCTGTCTCAGGAATATCGTTCCTCTTATATACCCGAGCAATGAGTCATTCATTGGGTGCATTGCTCGCTCAAAAGAATAAAAATGGTCATGAACAAGCCATTTACTATCTCAGTCGTACTATGACTGGAGCTGAACCTCGATATTCACCGGTCGAAAAAGAATGTCTAGCCCTGATGTTCGCTGTCCAAAAGACACGACATTATATCATTGGCCAGACCATTCATGTCATTTCCAGGATCAATCCTATACGGGTCATGATGAAAAAACCCAGTGTTTTAAATTCTCGATTGGCTAACTGGGGAATCTTACTTGCTCAGTATGATATGCACTATATCCCTCAGAAATCAGTCAAAGGACAAGCTTTAGCTGATTTTCTGGCTGCTCATTCAATTCCAGAAAATTCAAAACTATATGATGAAATCCCAGATGAAGTCCTAGATTCAAACCAAATTGCTGAAGAAGATCCTACTTGGCGTCTATTCTTTGACGGAGCTTCGAGAATAGGTCCTAATGGTGACATTGTTGATGGGGTTGGAATCGTCCTTGTGTCGCCAGAAGGTCTTGCTATCCAAAGAGCTTATTCTCTCGATCAACCATGTTCAAACAATGTAGCTGAGTACAATGCACTGCTTATTGGTCTTCAACTCGCTAAACATCTGAATATTCAACATTTGGAAGCGTATGGAGATTCTAAACTCATTGTCAATCAGATAAGGGGTACTTATGAAGTTTGCCATCAAGATCTAGTTCCTTATCATAGATCGGCTATATCTATGGCTTCTTCATTTGAAGGGTTCTTCATTGAACATGTTAGGTGAGCATGTAACACAGAAGCTGATGCTCTTGCTAATCTTGCGGCGGTGTTAGCTATTCCAATTAGATGTCAACAAATGATTGTTGTCTGCAATCGAGAATTATTTCATCTCGAAAATAATCTAACTTTAGGACTTCCAGTTGACATTGAAGAATCAATATCTCATGATGTCAATGCAACAAGAGGGTTTGGATTAAGTCGTAAATTATTATCATCTTCATCTGATTCTAGCATGGAATTCATCTTCAGTAATTCAGCCGAGACTCAGAATACGGATAAAGATTGGAGACTTCCTTTCTTAGATTTCGTATTGTATGATATTCTTCCAGACAATCCGAGTGAGGCAGCATCTATCAGACGACGATCACTCAGATTCTATTACAATCATACTACAAAAACCTTATATCGTCGAGCTTATGATGGTTTGCTTCTTCGATGTATTGCCGGTGATGAGGCTCAACAAATTATTCGCGAAGCACATGATGGAATTTGTGGAGCACATCAGCCTGGACCAAAACTTCAAGATCGTATTCGACGTATGGGTTATTATTAGCCTACTATGGTATCAGATGCTATCGAATATGCAAGGAAGTGTAAAGCTTGTCAAATCCATGCGGATTTTATTTATCAACCCTCAAAATTTCTACATCCAACGGCAGCATCATGGCCCTTCGAAGCTTGGGGCATGGATATTATCGGCCCGATCAATCCGCCGTCATCAAAAGGTCATCGGTTTATTCTCGCAATAACTGATTATTTCTCCAAATGGGCCGAAGCTATTCCTTTATCTGAAGTCAAAACTTCCAATATCATCAACTTTATCAAGCATCATGTCATCTACAGATTTGGTGTTCCTTGACGCATTATTCATGATAATGGACCACAATTTATCAGCCAGAAATTTACTCGATTCTGTGACGATCATCGGATCAACAATGTGACTTCTACCGCATATAATCCGGCAACTAACAGATTAGCAGAAGCTTTCAACAAAACCATCATCAAACTCTTAAAGAAGTTTGTCTCTACCAACAAACGTAATTGGAGTGAGAAACTTGGTGAATGTTTGTGGGCTTACCGCACTACAGTTCGTAATGCTACTAAATGTACACCTTTCTCTCTGGTGTACGGATGCGAAGCTGTTCTTCCGTTAGAGATTCAAATTCCTTCTTTAAGGATAGCAATCGCTAATGAACTTACCACTGAGAATAATGATCGTCTTCGACTTCCGGAGTTGGAAGCTCTGGATGAAAAGCGATTATATGCTCAACAGAATATTGAATTCTATCAAGCTAGAATCTCAAGAGCTTTTAACAAGAAAGTCAGAGTTCTAGCATATCAGAAAGGAGAACTTGTTCTTACAGTCAGACGTCCGATGACTATGACACACATAAGCAAAGGCAAGTTCGATGCAAAATGGGAAGGCCCATTCATTGTGAGTAAGGTCTTTTCTAATGGGACATATCAGCTTACCACTATGGATGGTAAAGTCACTATGATGCCCATTAATGGCAAATTCTTGAAGAAATATTGTGTCTAATATTTCCATCTGTCAAGATTGTTCTCTCATCATTCCCCCAGCTATTAAAAATACCAAAGTCATTGTTCTTTACAAGAATCGTTTCGATATCTGTTATCCCCAGTGGAGATAGATATTCTATCATGTATCATTTTCTTAACAAATTTGATATCTAGAAAATCACGTCCATATTACCTCTGAATTTTCTATCTCAATATCATATTTATGAAAATGATATCTAGTCTTTTGATTCTCGAGTCCAAAGATCATGAAAAATTGAGTTCAAAGATATTTTTATGTCTGAATTCTATTTTTTCCAATCAGTATTAAAATAAGATCATTTCTGGTTTAATATCATCTGATAGAATTACAAAGTTTGTTTGTATATTCTATTTTATTGAAATGTGTCATGTATTATTTACCTCTGAACATATTTTCTATGAATATATCATTATCAAAACAACAAAGTCAAAAATCAGATCAAGAATTCTCATTTGTTTTCATTCAGAATCAAAACATTGAATAGAAGTAAAAATAAAAAAGATTCACTTATTAGGAGTTATTAGCTCCCTGATACGATCAAGAACAGCATTCATTTTCTCTTCATGAGCTTTTCGAACTTTTTCTGCTGCTTCAACAGCGACAATTTGTTCGTCAAAAGCGATAATAGCAGATTGGCAACGATTAACTTCTTCAATTTGCTCTGTCTGCATCTGTCTCGCTCCTTTTGAAGAGTTTCACAGCGTTCAGCTTCAGAAATATAAGCAGCAACGACCTCACCTTGCTTTGTTTCTATGACAGCAATTCGCTCTTGAAGACGAGCCAACTCCTCTTTCAACTTCTTTAGCTCTTCAGCTTTGGATACTTTATCTTTCTCCAGAAGCTCTACTCTCTAACGAGTAGCTAATATTTCTTCACCTTTTTCTACTAATTTCTCAGAAGAAGAGGCAAGAAATGCTTCTAATGCAGCTTGCTGGGACTGGGCTTCATGCTCTAGTTGACTAATCTCAGCCACTGTTAAAGAATGAATGTCTTCCTTCTTAGTCTCCCAGTATTTTCGGATAGTTATTTCCAACTCATCCAGGAGATGTTCGAAGAAGATGCACTGAGATTCGCAACCAGCATGTCGCAACACTATGAGCGAGAAATTGATCATAGTTCGAAGCTCAGAGAAGGGCATAGCTTCGTCCTTCAAGAAACGTCTGGAGTATGTATCTAGATATGAGTAAATGATCTCTAAATACATTCCCAGAGTTCTTGCTAGTCCAGTCTCGAACCCAGGAGTCGCTGTCATCATTGAAGAAGAAGCTTGAACGTTCTCTATCCTGGGAACGAAAGTATGTGCCACTGGAGAAGTTGGTAAGTGCGAACTCCCTTCATCAGCATCAGCCTGGATAAGTGGAGCATGAGTCCAACTCATTGCTACAGCAGTTCCTATTAGTCAAAAGAAAAAAATAATCAGCATATAAAGAAAAAGAAACAGTAAAAACAGAATCTGAAATAAAATTATACCAGGCTGAGGTTCATATTCTATGTGGTGAGGGAGTCTTGCGTCTTCTCGTAGCCGGTCCATGATGGTATCCGACACCTGCTTCATGTGGCTGCTTCCAGCTCCAGAATTACTGGGTGCTGGAGCGTTGTCCGGAGATTGAGCAGGTTCGGAGCTGAGTTCCATTCTGTTCCCTCTGACTTTATCTTCATCATAAGGAGTAGAAGTGCCAGCATGCCAATCCTCTTCTTCTTCAGCTTCTTCTTCTTCTTCAGACTCTTTTTCATCCCCAGCTTCAGGATGAGTCTCTGATCCGGAGTCCATGATGTTCACATCTTCATATATTCCTTGAGATGAATGAATCTCAGGAACAGTAATGATAGCAAGTTCAGTATTGACTGCCGGTTCAGTCTTTTCTGGAATATCAGTTTGAAGAATGATGTCTTTACAAACATTCTTCAACAAGTCATCAGCAGCTGATAGCTCGGACGTTGGCACATCTTCATCGTCTCTGGTCAAAGAAATATTTTCTTCAACTTGAGTTTCTGGAACTTCCGATTGTCCCATAACTTCTGCCGGGGCTGGTTCTTCTTCAGAATATTCAATCTGGTCATCCAATGCCTAGATGACGCCCTCTGTCCATGCTCAAAAGGGATCATCCTCATCTCTGAGGGTTCAGTAACTACTCTACTTATTGTCGGAGCAGTCGTTTCCTGAGCTCGAATGGACTCTACCTCAGTCCGTTCAGCTGAAGTTGTTGGGCGATGAACATCATCAGATTCTGTTTTCTCAGTGGAAGCCGCTTCATTGATCTCTGGCATGACTCCTCCACTCATAATCGTTTCTAGGAGATCATTGCCCTTCATTTTGCCGACGGTCTTCTTGACATACCTGCCTCTCGACCTCCTTGTTATCAAAGGAGCATCGTCTTTTTCTGTATCTTCGTCTTTATCGGCGGCGTCATCTTCATCAACTGAGATGCCACCTAAAGATGAAGTGGCAGTTACTGAGACCCCTTTCTTCTTCTTAGATGTCTGAGACTTAGTACTCTTTTTGGAGACTGTCTCAGATTCATCACTTCGCTTTCTCTTAGAAAGGGATACAAATATGGGAGAAAGAACTTTATCAGGAAAATTTCGCTCTTGAAATAAGTCATATAGGGGCTCAACCTCCGCTGTCTCATCTTCAGGTTCCGGAGAAAATTGTTGAATAACAATCTTCTTCTTCGACCTCTTTGATGGAGCTGGGTCATCTTCCGCAACAAAAGTCTTCAGATAGAAACTTGACATGAAGGTGCTCGACGAAACATAGAAGCGAGCATATATGTAAAGCATCTTCGTCCCCGTGCTGGATAAAGGATTAGGCATAGAGAATACAGCTTTTGTATCTCTAGCCGCAAAGTATCTCCAGGCCCGAGCTCCATCAATAAGCCCTCCACGAGCAGAAAGGCAGGTGGGGGCATTCCCAACATGAAGTTGGTCATATCCGAATTGCCTGGCAAATCGGCTCGGTAGATACGGCTCCAGATACGTCATTTCTTCATGACGGTATACCAGATGAGAGGGCCAGATTCTCTGCAACCACTGAAAGGCTACATCATCTAGCCTGTTCCCTTTATCTTCGTCTATCATATTCAAGGGCATGCTCTCATAACCCAGTGGTGGAGGGACACATTGAATGGACCAATGTGACGCTCGATTCAGAACATTTCTGTATTCTGGAAGAGTGTGAACCTTCCAGAAAGTTTCCCCGGAGTACTTCTCCAAAAAGAGACTGCCACTCCCTCCTGCTCCCGGAGGTATCAGACCGTCGTGATGAAGAAGAAGCCAACCATATAGATATGTGAAGGGCATCTCTATTCTCGGGAATTCGTTGGTCATCCTCCTCTGATCAGATAGCATATTGGTTACAAAATTTCGAAGACCTGCGTTCAGCCTACAGGTCATCGCTGATAATAAGTCTATCTTATAACCATACATAAGGCGCACTGCTGCGAAAATAACGCCTCTATGTATTCTGTCTAGAGAGCTGGAGCCAGGAACGACGAATCTTCTTAACCAAAGAGATAGGAATCCGGCTAAATGACCGTTCCTTGACAGAGTCTTTCCACTCTGTCTCACATACGAGCTGAAGGTGGTTCCAGCTTTAAACTCATACCAGTCTTCATCGATCGTGAAATCCTTGCAGTCATACTTCTCTAGTAAATAAATGATTTCACTCTCAGAGAGAGGCTTGAAGGAGTTAATTTGGTACCATCTCTTCTCGTTTATCTTTTTCTCATCCTTTTCACAGTTCATAAAAAGATAGGACATCCACTTCTGGATGTGGTTGCCGGTTTCTTCCTTAGTACTCTTGTAATACAGAGTACATGTGCCGAAATGGCACATCATCTCTTCAAACAGGTATACCATCTCCGGATTCTTCTCTGATAGAAAGTTTAGCTCTTCTGTCGTAGGCACATACTCTTCATACGGTAGTGTGCCTGAAGGCAGATACGAGATGTATTCCATCTCATGAAGGGCAAAGCCTATTTCCCCTTTGGGAGTCATAAATGTCCCTGTCCTGTAGTTATACCTCTCAACCAAGGCCAGGAACAGAAAGGGGTTGGGTCTGAAGCCGTATGATGAATTGACGATTGCGTCATAAAGGTTTATCTTCTTCAGCTCACTCTCAAACTTCTCCAAAGCCCAATGCACCAAAGTCCTCCACCTCACGTTCTCCTGATTCATTAAGTCGTTCATCTCGGCGTCGAATCAGTGGGGTAGAATGCCTTCTCGTTTGCCATGAATTCATTTATGAAAACAGGCATCCTGAATGGCATCAATATTGATGAGTCTTCGGGTGGTACACATCCCGGCTTCAAACCTCGGAACACGGATACATGATTCTCTGGGGAACTGAAGAATCCCTCCTTCCTGTAAATGATACGGCTCGCCTTTGCCTGCTGATATTCTGTTAAATACCAGGACATCTTTCTAGGATAACTGGCATGCATAAATCTCATGATAGATAAGCCCCTAGAAACCTTTGGCCAGTACATAGGCTGTCCTGTATCACCTTCGAAATAGAAGCAGACTTTCTCTCTGATGCCCTTTGGCTGAGACTTCTGTGCTATGGCATCCCCGAACAGAAATGCTGGTTTCTTGTGGAAAACCAAATCAAGACTCTGAAAGGGTTCACCATTCATCAAACAGAGTATAGTTGTATGGTCTTGATTTGCCAACAACGACAGTTTGGCTTCTGGAAGGTCAAACTGAGGAAATTTCACATGAGATAAATTATGTTTAAATGAAAAACTCAGGTGACCTTCATAATCTGCCTCTTCACTTCGAATGTTCACTACAGAAAATAAAAGAAGACAAGGTCAGATGTATTTTCAGTAAAATCTATGTCTACGAGCCTTATGCGTGTATAGTAGTGTTCAAAGGAAATTTTATAAGTCACGCAGACTTCAGACAGATATACTATCAAGACACGCTGAATGACTTATTCACGCATGTGGTTAATTCACGCAAAGTTTAGACAGATTAGAATGAAAAGTCACGCATCATTGCCAGAATCACATTTGAAGTGAGAATGACAAAAATATGCTGACAGATCAAAGACTAATCTATCCAGAAGATGACTCTCAGAAGCTGCGTGAATAATTCAATATTGACATCTCTGCCAACATGTGAAAAATCACGCAGAGTCATGAAAGCTGCGTGAATAATTCAACATGGACATTTTTGCCAACATGTGAAAAATCACGCAGAGTCATGAAAGCTGCATGAATAATTCAACATTGACATTTCTGCCAACATGTGAAAAATCACGCAGAGTCATGAAAGCTGCGTGAATAATTCAAACATTGACATCCCTGCCAATACATGAAAAATCACGCAGAGTCATGAGATCCATGCTCATTCGCGTGAAACACAGAGCTTCGTAAACATGAAGATGTGAAGTATAGCCGACCCTAAGGAGGGGGCATACTTTGTTAATATCCTTTGCCCTAAAAGGGGGGATATATTTCTGAAGTTCATTATTTGTTTTAAAGATCCTAAGATTTCTATGTGGAGGTCATCTTCATCAAAGTCATTTTCATCAAGTCACCTTCAACAGTTCGTATCTCCATCCATCACTTACGCTGCATAGGAGGATGCGTGAATTTGCGTCGAGGGAGTCTGTCGGTGGTGGCACACGAGGAAGTTGCAGGAGCTTTCCCCTTGGCCTGAGCGTCGGTTTTCTTAGGAGCCATTGCTGCTGAGAAAGGAAAGAAGAAGTCGAGGAAGATGAAGTTCGTCGGGGGAGATAAAGTTTCTCTTCTGTGGATTTTCTCTCTCTAAAAGCAAGTAAAGAATGTAAGAATTGATTTATGGCTTATTTATAGGCTCATGAAGAATTCCAAACGACAACATCATTATTTGCCTTGATTTAGGAGCTTTGCACGGGATCTTAACTGCACAGAATCCCAACAGTCCAATCATTTCGGAGTAAATCTCTCTTTAAAGTCATCTCAGCGTAACTAAATTCATTTTATCATCTCGATTTCAAAGTATTTCGAAATAATTTATCATTTTTCGAAAACTTTGAAGGGGGTTTTGTAGGCCTAAAAAAATGAAAGTCACGCTGAGTTGATCAGGACAAAGTCTGAAAGTCACGCTGAGTTGATCAGGACAAAGTTTAAAAGTCACGCTGAGTTGATCAAGATAATGTTTAAAAGTTACGCTGGGACAGCTCATCATTTGTCAGAGTGTCATTATAAACTAACAGCACGACAGTCAAAGAATGTCTCCTCGAATGCCACATATGCACGAAACTCGAGAGATCACAGCCGACTGTTGCGTGACTTTCGAGATCTTCTTCAACAAGACTCAGCCTTCATCAAGTTGGCATACCAAAAGAGCTTATTGTCATTTAATGCAACTGACAAAAGGCAATCAATGTCAGAGATTTTGTGTCAGTCGAGGAACGTCGAATAAAGACAGCTGGCAGTACTGACTCAAGTCTGCGTGTATTTTGAACTTTTATGTTCCTTCCTCAAGCTTGCGTGAATTCTGAGCTTTCTGCTTCCAGTTAGCGTGTATTCTGAAGCCTTCTATCCAAAGTCTGCGTGGATTTCGTCCTCAACAAGTCTGCATGGATTTCGTCCTCAACAAGGCTGCGTGGATTTCGTCCTCAACAAGGCTGCGTAGATTTTATCAAATTGGAGTACGTGGCAGCCATGCCACCGATCTCTCACCTGCGTGTCCTGTAACTTGCACACGACTCATGCACGATTGCCATGTGTCCAACAGTTACAGGCCACGTCCAGTAACTGCTCATAACCTTGCGTACGTTAAATCCTGCGTGATTTTCAACTATACCCAGGTTGTGAAGACAGTTATCTTTTTCAGTTATTTTTGACTCTATAAATTGAGTTCTTTTCTCATTCATTGTACAGATACACAGATATCTAAATTGCTGTCGAATTTTTGAGAGCTTTTCTTCTTCGCATCGTCTAAGGGATAAAGCGATCGTCTTCTAGATCGGATTCCTACAGTTGTAATTTTCCCAAAAATACAATAAATAAAGTGAATTTATTTATGGAAAACAGCAAGTGCATCTTGCTTTATAAAGAAACTCCATTTTTATTGTTCCATTGTCTTCCTCATGTGTTTCTAACCCACTTTAGTACTTAGCATTTTTCATTTCCATGATTAAATTCTTGTAGATCTAGCTTTGTAGTATTTTTGGATTCTTGGGTTTTGATCTATTTAACATTGTTATTTCCAAGTTTTGATGGTTCTATTTTTTAGAGCATTTCATTCTACCCCATTTTGACCTATGAAAGTTCAGATTTGGACTCTGGATGAAAGTTTTATGGAGCTTGGAAGTATGGCTTCATGGCGTTCTTCTTCTCGAAAAATGGAGAAGAAGAACAGTCCTCTGGCCGCATGGCAGCACTTGACCGCATGACTATTTCATGCGACAAGTATTCTTCTGAGCCGCATAAATCATTTCAGCCGCATGAAATCTTGAACTCTTCAGCCGCATGGAATTCATACTAATTCAGCCGCATGACCGGGACGAACTTAGCCGCATAACCTTATGCGGCAAGTTCCATTCTTGGCCGCATGGATTTTGGGCCGCAGGTAACCTACATGGCCGTATGAGACTTAGCTATGCCGCATGAACTTTTGAACTCCTGACCGTATGTACCCTTGATTAAATTCTGGCCGCATGGAACTTGATCTTGCCAGCCGCATACGCCCCTACTCATTTTCAGCCGCATAAGACTCAGTAGATTCCCGGCCGCATATGCACTCATCTTCTTTCCTGACCGCATAAGGCCTTGCTCCCCGCAAGCCGCATAAGCGCATGTCCCTTCCTGGCCGCACGAGCTCCTAACTGAGCCGTATGTGCCCCCTTCCTTTCCTGGCCGCATGGGGACTAGTCATTCCTAGCCGCATAAGAACCCAGCCGCACGAGCCCTGATCGGCCCAGCCGCATGGACCGATCCGTATGACCCGCTTGACCGAGCCGCATCAGGTCCAGTCATTTTCAGAGCCGCATGAACCCACAACAATCCAGCCGTATGGACCCATTTCTCTTAGCCGCATGACTCCTTCTCATGCCTTGCCTTTGTTATTTAATTATTATTATTTTATTATTATTGTTAACTCATGCCTTGTGACTCTCAGTATAACTTGGGTCTCTTGATAGAATGCTTGTACTATGTTATCCTGCACTTGTAACATGAACACGATAGTGACCCGTAGGGGTGCATTCTTGACAAATAACATGACATGACATGATAGTGGTCCATCGTGGTGCACTCCTGACAAGTAAACTTGACATGATATAATTGATATGATATACCTGACATGATAGTGGCCCACCGTGGCGCACTCTTAACATGATAAATCTGACATGATATTTCTCGAAATGCTGTTGCGACGGCTAACATGATATGACATGACAAGTATCAATGACCTGGACACCGTGGACGATTGTGCTTGTACAAATGAACCTATCCTGTCTTGTATCATGTCTAGGACATGGACCCCTGAGTACCACGGTCAGGGGTACCTACTGAAATCGACTAAGGCTAATTACTAGAATAATCCAGTAGTCATGAAGAGATTTCCCCAACAACAGGCAATCCCGTTATCTGGGTGCCCCACTTGGGATCTGTAGCCTGCCGTCAAGTAGGGCACATTTCCAGCACACTGTCATGTGTTGCACCCTTCAAGCTACTTAAGGGTACATATGTTTCCTGGACGATGTACCCACCTGAATTCAATCCCTAATTGCGTCCGGATAGCCTGGATGGTCTGCAGGGCTTGTGGCTGCGGAAGAATCTCGTTGCATCTTGCTAATAACTAAGCCTGTGATAACCCTAGTTAGTTAAAGTATCAAGCCGTACTCATTGCTTGACAGTGAAATATTGGATGGAGTTTACTCAGTCTAGTCTTGTCTTGATCCTGTACAAGATTTTTGCTTGACCTGATTTCTTATTTTATCTTGCCGATAAATGGTGGGAGAAACCAAGTTCTGTTCAGACGAAGGGTTACAACCCCGGTCCTTGTTTGGTTTACGGGTTGTAACCTGGTTATCTGAATAGTCCCATGGTTATCTCATCGTATATCACCTGTCATACTTTTTCTTAATTACTGTCTTTTATTATGTAATTATATTCTTGTGCTAATTGCTGGTTTTAGTTCCTAAGTGAAGCCTCCCTTGTGGCACTTGCTCTTTCTGGGGTCTGACCCAGCAGGTTTTGTATGGCCAGATTCCGGAGCAACTCCAGAGGATCTACTGACTTTCCAGCCAGATGGTGACCACTAGACGGAACGAGGGCAACGATTGGGTTTATTTTGGCTCTCCCACTCTATTGTAAAATTATTCTTTTGGGGCATTTAGCCGCCGAGCAATTGTTAGCTCGTGTACATTTTACTTACTGTTTGCCTACGGACTGTAACATGATTGGCAACCTGGGGTTGATCATGTATGACTAAAACTCTTGCTAGTCTTCACCTTTATAATGACTAGCTTCATGATCAGCTGGATATGTAAAGTTTGGGACGCCTTACTATTGTATATTTGGTGATCTTACATCTTGTAACATTTAATTGCTTGCTTGTGATTGAGACACTAGGCTTGTTCTTGACTATAAGAGACTGATGGATTGTAGTTAAACCCTCATATATCTAGACAGGCGTGACCGTATAGTGAGGTGGATTCCATTTCATTATACGTAGCTGGCTATGTACGCCCCCGCTCTCCAGTGTTCTGGTTCTGGGGTGTGAGAGGCATGATATCGCACGAGCCTAGTTTGCGCTCGTACAAGGCCAAGTCCAGAAACGACCAATTGAAGCTAGGCCAAAGAGTCGAACAGAGTGTCCCTATCTGCAGCGGAAAGTAAATGAACACAACTCAAAACAATTCAATAGTCTTTATTAATATTAATATTCAAGAAGTATTTCAAGCGGCGCTAGGCCAAGATTACAATTTGCTCAAGCTCTCTCTCTCTCTCTCTGAAATATAAAAGGCGTGCCAAGTGGCCTACAAGATGGAATGGTTTATGGCTATATTCTGATACATTATGTCATGTATATGGTGCTTCAGTTCCTTTGCAACGCTCCAAGGCTCTAGAGTTAGCTCTGTGCCTTAGCACGTTCGAGGAAAGTCTTCGCACCCGACGAGGTTCTTTCGCACCCTGCAAGCAGACTAAGTGGTTATCAGTACATTGTTATGCACTAGTGGGAAGGCTAGCTCGCACACTCGCTATCATTACCAAACACGTTCATTTTACTTTAGTGCACCATCTATCATTTGATTGTCTTACTAATCTTGCCTTAGGATCAGTTTTATGGCATATGATTTAAAGCCTATCTCGTGTTATCGATATCAAGTGTCGCATAGAAATAACATGTGCAACTTGCCATATTTACCATACGATCTTCCCTGTCCAAAGTAAACCAAGTTAGCCAACATATTACACGTAAAGACTTAACAGATTTGTATAAGCATTCGAGAATGTCGAGGACGTGTTCCTGTCTTGGGTGGATGAGATACCCATGTTTTCAATAAGTCTTGTACTCACATTTTGTTCATATGTTCATTCAGTCACTCAATTGTTCAGCTTACTCAAGTTGTCAGGATGTATGATACTCAAGTGTTATTCAGATACATTTCGTTTAGGTACTCATATTTTGTCAAGATGTTTTGTTCTCAAGTTTTATTCGGACATGTTTTATTCAGTTACTCAGTTGTTCAGATTTCACAGATTACTTGTTTCAATGCAAGGTCTCGCATGCGGATTTGCCACAATCGAGCCACTTAATCTATATACACCGCTCGCTGGCACCACAAGCTATTTTGGACTATCCATCTTGGTATCGTGGTTTTCTATCAGCCGGTAATGGCTAGTACACCCTGATAGGACACGCAATACCCAACTTACGCTTCTTGGGTGGCCGAGCCCGCACCCGAGCCGCCCGTAAGCCATGATTTTGTCTAGGCCAGCCCCGATATTGTTGATCTTTGCCTTGGAATTCTTATTCATTTCTTTACCTCATGCACCGAGTTGTCCACGACCATTTCGTGTTGTCTTGTCTTTTTTAACTTAACGGGCTGTCTTTGAGCCATATTCGATTACCGGCTAGGTTGATGGTGGCATCCGTGCAGCGCGGGTAGCGAGCCCCATTGCATGTTTCCGTCATATCTGTCTCTAATCATTCTTATCTTTCTTTCTTTCATTCATTTTTATCTTTTCTTTCTTTCACTTGTTCATTCATTCATTTGTTCGTCTATTCATTCATTCATACATCCATCCATTATGCAGCTCTCTGTGCGGGAACCGCCTAGGCGACCCATTGGTCCCGAAGTCTTACGATGTTTCTATACTCTGTTCAGAACGACTATGTTGATGGTCTTCCTGCCTCATTTTAGTAAACCATTCATTGTTTCATGTCTCAAGTTGTAATATGATCTAGTGACTAGCATTTCATTTATAATTAAATGCAAAAGTAAATCTACTCAAAACGTAAGTTGTGCGTTGGCACGAGCGTGGAGTGCGGTGCGAGGGTTCGAATAATTTTTCAAGTTTATTTCCATGTTCTACACAAGTATACAAGATGGGATTATTCTCTTAGCTAGGTGCGTTGAGTCATTTTATTAGCATGCATTTTGTTATCGTCTAGCAATCTAGTAATATTGTCCGTATTATTATGTGTCAAGGCTAAGCAAAGACAGGTTCATCGGAGCCACCCACATTAGCGATGATCGCATCAGCCAAGCGAGACTCCGAGCGCACCTTTGAAAGTCTAAGTCTGGATTCTCCTGAAGGGCCAAGTCCATTGCCTTTGCATTAAGCGAGTCATTTCGCCGAACAAGACGGGGTTCGAGTCATTGTACTTGGGCCATTTGAGTTGGCATTCTGCTAGGGTGGTGCGGGTCTTTACATTATGTGTTTTCATCTCTGCTGATTACTTTACATTTTTGTCATTTTTGATTATGTGACAAACGGGGAAGAATTCTATAATGATACTTAAACAAATACTACATATGTTGCTCTGAAAACTTGGTTTTAGATTTTTTTTTTTTTGCTAGAATTCAAATGTTCTGAGGACTTGGTCACTTATTGCGTGGGAACAAGCTAAAATACCAATGCTACTTTACTATTGTATCAAGCTAAAGTATTAATCACAGTTTTGTGAAATTATCAAAATGGGGGAGATTATTGTCCCATGTAGTCATAACCAACCTGATTTCGATAATTGACGTAAAATATTGACTCTGATACGTAAAGGAAGAAAACTACAGAAGACCACATCTATTCTTGTCAAGCAAGATTTTGTAATTTTATTCTATATTTTTCTTTCCTCGAGTCTAGGTTATTCCGTGATCAGATATCACTGGCATTTAGATGAACATCCTCACACAAATAAAACCTATTCTTATCAAACCAAATCAATATGCAAAAAGCAATTATGAACCCAAAAGTACACTAAAAATCTACTGGCCAAACTCGGTCAGAGTTCGCCCCAAACTCGGTCAGAGTTTGCCCCGAACTCGAACCGAACCCTGTCACCTAGAATCACTCATGGTCAGAATGACTACCTAGTCTTTTGGATCTCAAATGTTCAAAAATTTGAATGTTGTCTAGCTGAGTTCTGCCTGAACTCTAGTTCAAAAATACCTATAAATAGATAAGAGTTTTGCATTTACTCACTCATCTCATTCTTCATCTTCTCTATCCATTATAAGCCTTCCTTTTACAAAGAGCTTTTCAATCATCACATTTCCAAAACAACTCCCATTCTTCTAAGTGATGGTGTATTCCGATTAGAAGTGTTCGAGTTGTACAAGCTTGACATATAAAAGCTTTTCAGATAGTGTTGAAGTTTGTTCGTGGGCTTCGGATAAAAATACGATGTTATAAGAAGTTGGTGTGTCCTTCGGAGTAAAGCATGCAGTGTAATCTCTATTTCAAATAGTGGACTTAAAATCGAGTAAGAGTACTCGAGCCTGGAATAGTCATCTCAGAAGGAAACTGTAACACCCAGTTTTCCAGATGAGGGTAATTTTGAAATTTTGTAATTACAATTATTATTATTTTATATTTATTTCACATTATGATTTTTGGTGATTTTTAATCATTTTTAAACTATTTAAAAACTGTTTTAAGTCATGACTTGTGATTTTGATGTGCTGCTAGTGAAACCCGAGAGACTGCATGACCTAGAGCATAACCATGTGATTAGGAATATTTAATTATCATTTTTAGCCTAGGGTTAATTTGGTCATTTTGACTTATTTGACTTATTTATTGAATTGGTGAATTCTAGTTTGACTTTGACTTGTTGAGACCTAGTGGACTAGCCTAGAACCTAACCCTAGCCATGGTAACCCTAGTCTAACTTGAGTTAACCCATTTTAGTCATTAGAGATTAGTTTTAGAATGAGGGGATTTGGTTTAGTGAATTTAAGTCATGGCTTATGACTTCATAACTTAATTAATCATAACTTAAGCCCATGGGCCAATTTAGGAAACCCTAACCCTAATTTTTGCAACTTATGACCAGCCACTAGGGCTCCCCTCCCTATAAATAATCTCCTCTTTGAGTTCTTGCCTCTTTTATTTCATTCCAACACTTGGAGAAAGAAAGGTATTTTCCCCTTCCAAAAATTCCTATTTTATTCATTTGATCTCCTTTTTTATCCTAGTCTTTTGCATTGGGTTCTAATTGAAGTTTATGGACTGTTGGTGGAGAGCTATTTCAGTTTGGGATTAATTTGGAGCATTTGGCCATCAAGAAGAACACCCCCCATTTGGAGCTTTTCCATGCAATTTGTACCTATAGGTAAAACCCTTTAAATTGTATTATTATTTTGATTTCATTGCATATTAGGCTATGTTTAGGAGTCCCCTAGCTGTACCTCGAATTTGGGTGGATTTTGTGTCCGTTTGGCGTCCGTATCGGACACGTGTCGTAGTGTATGTATAGGTGTTTGATAGAATGCCTCTTAGGAATTTATTTTCGATTTTTGTAAATCTAATTACATGAATTTGTAGATCTAAGTATGTACATTAATTTTTGTGAAGAGTGTTTTATGTTTTTGTGTCATTTTGTGTCGGATTTCGAGTTGGACACGCGCGCACGAGGACACGTGCACTGTCCTGCTGTACGGGCTCAATATCTCCCTGTACAGGACACGAGGACACACCAATTTTGGCGAGAGGCTTAGGGCATCATCTGCCACCATCCTCCCAAAAGATGGGATCATATGGTGCAGTGTGCGAGGAGAAATCCTCCTCGTACTGGTCGCACGGGCCGCGCGAGAGCTGCTGTGCGCGCTCATTTTTTCGTCCTGACACGCGTGTGGACACGCATGGACACGCATCTAGGACACGGTGCATGGTATCCAAGGGGTAGCCCTACCCTGGGTGAACCTCTGTGCACAAGCACGAGACACGTGTCACTTTGTGTCGAGAGCACGAGGGCTCGACACCGCTCGACGATGCAGTCAGTGCACAGTACACTCGTGTGGGTTTTGTGTGTCTTGGACACGCTTGTGTCCACTTAGTAGGACACAAATGGGTTCCATGACACGTGTACACTCGACACTTGGTTTACCAACCAATTAATTTGTGAATTAACATGATTTTGGTACTCGAATTTGAATTTTCCATTTCGACTGATATGCGTTCACTGTTTTCAAATTCTGAGAATTAATCCCTGTTTAATCCTATTTAGATGATGTTTTAAATTGCCACATTGATTCCTACATGTGTATTAGTTCCTACTAAGTTGGTTTTTGCGATTTAGATTAGGTTTTATACTTGGAAATGGAAATTTGTATATGAATGGACTGTCATTGAACTATTAATACATTGTTTTCCTGAGAATACACTAGCTGCATTCCTGAGAATTAATACATTGTTTTCCTGAGATTGTACACAGGTTTTTCTATACACTGTTACACTGATTTCAGTCCTATATCACACTTCACAAATTCCTGCACCTATTAACTAGCTATTGTATCACATTCTATTACACTGTTTCCAATTTTGCCGCACACACCCTAGCTCCTAATTCTGAAACTGTTTTCTGTCACTTTGACACACTCAACACCATGCACACAGACACACACACTGCCTAAAACCTGAGAACTAATCTACCTACTGTCATATAAACACACCCAAACCTGGGATTGAAAGTAAAAGCCGAAACTGAGATCAATTGCACTCTTGATATCACAGTACACACAACTGTATACCTGAGAACACTTGAGCTAGCACTGTTATACACAACTATCACTTGACACATTTCATCCACTGTCACATTCTAATTGATCTCCTAACATATCCCACACACACACCACATGGCTCACATTAGCACTGTTTTTCCTATTTGAACTGAGAATCAAGTGACACTAATGTTCCTGTTATCCTATGTATGCATCTGTGTATATATATGTGTAAACCTGAAATGAGAATGGGATTTGGGAATGATGTGAGGGTCTAAACTTGGTTGTTTTCAGATTCCTTTCTCTTTCTCTTTTTTTTACTTTTATTCTTTACATTTGATTGTATTGACAATAGGTTGATGTTGAGTTAGGATGGATAGGCTAGAGGGGAAGGAAGGGACTACAATGCAATTGGCAGCAAGGCCTTGGCATGCACTTGGCCTGCATTGTAATGCAAGAGCAGCAGCAGTAGTTAGCAGTGTTGACAGATAGGTTTAGGCAGTAGCAGCAGCTGCCCTGCTGTACTAGGCAGCAGGGGATCCTTCCCTTGTAAGAAGTTGGGTTTTAGGCATGGCTTGGTTGGTGTTTTGAAGTGAAGAAAAATAGTTTGAGTCCACATTATTGTGTAAGGGTTGTGCTCAGTGGCGTTGATACTCTATTAGTCAGTCTAAGTGTTTCTTTTGTGTTCAGTCCCTTATAGTTATGACATGTCATATACAGGATATATATGTATTGTAGTAGTTATATATATATATATATATATATATATATATATATATATATATATATATATATATATATATATATATATATATATATATATATATATATATATAAGTTGCTTGGTATCAGTGGTTCCATATTAGAGAAAGAGTTGGAGTTAGTGACAAATATGTAGAGAAGGGCTAAGTGTCTTGTGCAGTTTCTAGAAATAGAGAGAAGGGTAACATATAGATGAGTGATAGGATGTAGTTTTGATATCACATTAGCCACTCACTAGAATAGCCTAGTTAGTCAAAACCCTAGATTTAGACTAGATGGATCAAGGTTTGACCCAATAGTTCAGGATTGACTGGAGTTGACCAAAAGTCAACATTGAGTCTAGATGTGACCAATTGACCTAGTTGACTAGAGTATTGACTTGGGTTGACCAAGTTCGACTTGGACCTAGTTTGACCTAGACAATTGACCAGGTTTGACTTAGAGTTGACTTTGACCTAGATTGACCTAGAAATCATGTAGAGTGTATCATAAACTTCATTTGTCTTTTTTAACACATTATAACCTGTATTACTCTGTTTAGGACATTGTGACTCCGATGCAGACATCTGACATTATACTACTCTTTTCAGAGTATCAGGCGAGTACATTCTCTGATAGTTCTCTCATTTAATTGTCAATTACTGTACTTCGGTTATAGTTAGTTTTATGTGATTCTCTGTTACAACACGTATGGATATTTCTGGATTCATGTATGCGACACACATACCTTACTTATCTTGCCTCTATTACTGGAATCACTGGAATCATTCCGGAATCTATTTCTGGAATCATCATATTTTGGCTGGACTCATCTCGATTTTTGTGTCGAATTCTAGATTCATTGTATTGCGGGACGGAGAAATACTTGAGTAAGACATGTAGACATACCCCAATCTGGAATCTTCCAACTGGAATCTACTGGAATGATAGCCATCTCACACCCGGCCAGGTGTGTGATGTGCCGTATTACCTACAGCCGTTTACATGTCGACCTCGGTATTTTAAAACACACTGTTAGAATAGCTGGACTCACTTGGATTCTTGATCACTACCTAGAATCATCTTGTACTGGATTCATCTTGTATTAGATTCATCTCGTACTGGATTTATAGTAGTTTTACACTTGTTTTGCATTTACTTCTGGACTTATTATGTTACCTTAGTTCAGCTAGATTTATTTATAGTCTTCATTGCCATCATTCTTCTCTTGTTTTAGTTACTTTACTTTCCTTGTATTTTACTGCTTCTATATACTATCACCTAAATATAAACTGCCATATTCATCAATAAAACTGTTTATAACTGCTTTATAGTTCTCGGTCATTTACTTGGGATTTCTTGATGAGTTGTACTCGTTCCTGTCCTGACTGGACCTGTTGAAAATTTTACAGATGATTGCCCTGAGGACACGTGCCCTACATATTACTGACCAGGAGATGGCTTAGCTACCTATGGCCTCGACACTCGGGAGTAATTGGGATTTAGTTTAGTAGACTTGCATCTGTTTTCATGTAGAGCTTGTTGTATAGAATTGAGACTTGAGATGTATTTGAGATTGTTTGAGATTGTTGTTATTATTTCAGTAATTATTGTTGTCTTCAATTTCTTAGTTATATTTCGGTGTTATCTTATCGTGCTTAGACTGTGATTGAGTTACACCATATCTTATACTTGTCCACCGTTCGGAGTTGATCATGATGAGTACACTATATACTGCATGAGTTGATGGTTAGTTAGAGACTTAGAACAGCGTTCTAACCGCCGACACTGCGGCGTAGGCTGGGCGCTATTACGTATTCGTACCCTCACAGTGGGTGCAGATCGTGACAGAAACCAGGATAAAAACTCGGTGTCTGCATATTGTTCTATCTCATTATTTAATTACTGGTTTACATTACTGCATTTAATTATCTGTCTTTATTTGCCTTCACCTGTATTAATTTTTATTGGGGATATTACTTTCGCTACACTCTATTCACCTCACTTCTAGAGGTGCCATCGATCCCACAGAGTCATATGAGTTTCGATTCACTACTATAGGACTTATACAAGAAATTAGTGGTTCACATATATGTTAAATGTTTCTAATGTCACTAAGTCTTATTTTGGAGTAGCCAAATCAGTCAAACTTGTTAAGGGAATTCTAGGATGTAAATTGCTGTAAATTGCTTTAAACTAGATACCATAATTCCAAAGAAGGTTATATATATATATATATATATATATATATATATATATATATAACCACCCAGGTGGTTTCATATTATGGAACCATCCTATGTTATATGGGTTGGATTTGGATTTGGTCTTTGAGATTAAAAGGTGTAGACCCCATCACCTTTTAATCTCATCAACTCAATTCCAATCCGACCCATGCAACACGAGGTGGTTCCATAATATGAAACCACCCGGGTGGCTATATATATATATATATATATATATATATATATATATATATATATATGAAAATTTTTCAATACATCCCATGGAAAAATTTGTATCGATACATTCCAAATCTGAACCATCGGATGTTGATCCAATCGTTCGGATTAAATAAGTTTTCTTGGATTATTAGTAAACTAGAGAACATCATTTAATGCTGATTTTGACTTTTGACCTCTTGGTAACTTGCTAGTGTAGGTCATTCTTCACTTTAACTTTTTCAATGAACATCATAAATTAACTCATATTTACTCTCTCTTTCGTCCATCTAATTTAATATTTTGTGCATCTACGCATATATAAAAATAATTGTGCATTTACGTATAAATTTCGTAATTTATTTTTTCAGCTAACAATTTAAACTCCTCCCTCCTCGGCGCCATCGTCGCCCTCCAGAAGAGCTTATCGTCGGTCATCCCGTGCGCCAGGCGGGGCGGCAACACGAACCGCTCCATCCCTGAGCACTCTCTGTCGCATCTCGCGGCGTACGTGGTCCTCGGAAAGAAGAGCTCGGGGCGGGTCTTGCAGTAGAGGGTGAAGTGGGAGCTCGCCGAGAGGCCCAGGACGATCCTGGCCTTGAAGATGACGAGGGTCGAGACTGTCTTGACGAGCCCGGTTGACCATTCCTTCTTTGGGGACGGAGGGAAGTAGTCTACTACTTCTTTGTCAGCTCTGTTCTTCATTTGGGATCAAACCAAGCTTAAACTCTTCAAAGATCGCTTCTTTTTTTAGTCGTTCGAACGGAATCAATCCACCAACGCCTTCAAATTCCCAACAATTTCTCCCAAATCTGGGCTCAAAATGCCCCAATTTTCTGAAAAATTCCATCTTTCTGATCTAAACCGAAGCCATGAGCCTAATAAAAAAGGAAAAGAAAACCCTAAAAATTTCCTCGATCAGAATCATGAAGAACACGAGAGATCCTTCCGCAATCGACAAGGAAATTATGATTTCGATGGGAGCAAAGATGACATTTTTAGGGTTTTTTTATAGCGATTTGAAGGGGAGAGGAGGACACGTAGAAGGAAACTCCGGACTCGGTGTCCTACTCTTACAGCGTCCACTCTCGGTCACCTCCTTAGAAGATGTGGATATGGAAACTCCCAAAAGAGACCATGAAATATGACCGCAAATATATGCTGTCGAGCCAAGCGGAGCCGATTTTTACATGTTGGCGTTCTACTAGTTTAGGACATGAAACTAAACTCAGCACTTTTTTAATTCAAAAAAACATGGCACTTACCGATGCAATGCTGGACATGTTCGAATGTGGAATTAGCAATTTTAAACATTGTTAGATTGTGTATTTGAAAAATAGATGCAGCTGGTTTCGTGTTTGTGCAAGAATAGATCTAGATGGACGAAGCCAATTGGTAATTCCTCTGTTGAAAAAATGAAAAATAGATGAATAAATAAATTACGAACAAAACTTTCTCTCATTTAGTTCGTACAAATATCTGTTTAAAAACTAAATTTAAAATTGTTTTAAAACTAAATTTAAAGAGAAAGAAATATTAGAAAATATTTAAATTGTTTAACAAATTTTAGTTCAAATATATTTAAATATTTGAACTATTTCAACAATATCATAAATATATTTATCCGTAACAAATTATAAGTAAAATTTAATTAATTTTTTACAAAATTTATTTAAAATATAAATATATATACAACAAAATTTAAATTTAGTTTGAATATTAAATTATTTTGTGATAAGATTCAAAAGAAATAAAGAAAATATTTTAACGTATAACGCACATGCATCTTCTAGTTATGCATAAAATGTCCAACCTATAAGCGTAGACAGTTGGAGGAGAACAATTTGGTATAACAATTTGGTAAAAAAAATTGCACAATTCTTAAACATTTTCTTACATTTTTAGTTATCTTTATTTTGGTGTCATAATTTTCTATGATTGGTAAAAAAATATCTTTCCATTGGATATTAAATTAATTTTCTAATACATGATTAAAAACTAGTCATTATTATTGTTTTAAAAATTAACTTTTTTAGAATTAATATTTACTTACTATTTTTATAAAAAATTAACTAATAGTTAGTCATCATAATTATAATCTAAATTAATAATTAACAATTTAATATTTTATAATAATCTTAATTAACAATTAATAACTTCATAATTATTACCATAATTATAATAATTTATTAATTATAACTATAATCTTAATTAATAATTTATGAATTAATATCCAATTATAATCATAATTAATAATTTATTAGTCTTATTATAATCTTAATTAATAATTTGTAAATTATAATTTTATTATAATATTAATTAATAGTAATTTAATCACAATTTTAATCATAGTTAATAATTTATAATTTAAAATAATTTAAAATAATATTTTATTAATCGTCATTATAGTCTTAATTAATAATTTATTAATCATAGCTATTATCATAATTATTTATTTATTAATTCTAACTATAATTATAATTCTAATATTTAATTGATAATTATTTTATTAGTTTAAATTAATATCCAATTATAATTAATAAATTATTAGTCTTATTATAATTTTAATGTTAATTTTAATATTAGTGTTCGTTTAAACTATTTGCCGCGGGCTCGGTTAGTGTTCGTTTAAACTCGTACGCTAAAACTAGTCGAGCTTGATCATTTCGCGTGTGTAATTGAACCGAGTTCAAACACCATTTTTGAGTACGTACTAGCATGTAATAATGATACGTGTTAACGGTAGTTATTAATGAAAGAAACTATTGAAATAAAAACTTGTTGATTTGATCAATTGAATTAGAAGGTTTTGCAAAATGGGTCAAACCGGCCGCATTGAACTATATCAATCCAAACCGATGGGCTATCAATCGAACAGATGGTTTCGTAACATTAATGTTAATATTAATATTAATTTCAATATTAATGTAAAATAAATCATGATAATATTAATATTCACTTTTTTATTTTTACAATGGATTTTTTTTTGTATTTAAATTTTAACTATTTTTTAGTTGTAAATTTAAATTTAAATTTAATTTTAATTTTAAATCAAATTTTAATTTTAATTCTAATTTTAGATTTTAATTTTAATTTTTAATTTTAAAATTTGACACGTGAACAATTGGATTTAGGGGTATGTACATATGGGTGAAACCAACCGCATTGAACCGAACCAAACTTGGACCACAAATTAAGTGGGACTTTGGCTCGGGCACAGTTAGTGTTCATCTAAAACTAGTCGAGCTCGATCATTTTGCGTGTGTAATCGAACCGAGTTCGAACACCGTTTTTGAGTACGTACTAGTTTTAGCGTACGAGTTTTAGAGTACGTACTCAAAAATGGTGTTTGAACTTGGTTCAATTACACACACGAAATGATCGAGCTCGACTAGTTTTAGCGTACGAGTTTAAACGAACACTAACCGAGCCCGAGCCAAAGTCCCATTTAGTTTGTGGTCCAAATTTGGTTTGGTTCGATGCGGTTGGTTTGACCCATATGTGCACGCTCCTAAATCCAATTGATCACGTGGCAAATTTTAAAAAACTATTGAATTTTTGTTTAGAAGAATGAAAAAAGTGAAAAAGCATAAGAAAAAATTTATTAAATAAATAAAAGTAAGAATTTTTTGAAAAAAAAATTGTATAGAAAAATTATATTCTTAGGGAAAAATAATAAAAAATAAAAAAAATTAACTGAGGAAAAAGAACAAAAAATCTTTTTAAAAAATAAAAAAACGAAAATCATTATTTAAAAATGAAAAAAAAAAACTATTGAATTAATTTTTTAAAAATTGCTAAAAGCAAAAAAAAAAAAACACCAAAACAAAAAACAATAAATAGGTAAGAACTTTTTGAAAAAAATGTATAGAAAAAAAAATATTTTAAGGGAAAAATGATAAAAAAAAAATTAAAGAATTAAAACTGAAAATAAATCTTTTTAAGCAAACAAAAATAAAAAAATAAAAAATCATTCTTAAAAAATAAAGCCGATCGGTTCATTTTTGTTCGATCAGTTTGACCCATATGTGCACACCACTCGAAAAAGAAAAAGAAAAAATCATTCATACAAAAATCATTATTACAACTAACGTAATGTTACCAGACATTCTGTTCAATTTAAAGCCGATCGGTTCATTTTGGTTCGATCGGTTTGACCCATATGTGCACACCACTAAGCCAATTGATCACATGGCGTATTTTTGAATTGAAATTAACTTTGAAATTAAAATATAAAAATAAAAACAATAAAAAAATACCTTAATATTGGAAGTTTACTTTCAAATGAACATTACAACTAACGTTAATGTTACCAGACATTCGGTTCGATTTAAAGCCGATCGGTTCATTTCAGTTCGATCGGTTTGACCCATATGTGCACACCACTAACCCAATTGATCACATGGCGTATTTTTAAATTGAAATTAACTTTGAACATTAAAATATAAACATATAAAAATATAAAAAATTACATTAATATTGGAACTTATATTCAAATGAACATTACAACTAAATTTAATGTTACCAGACCTTTGGTTTGATTTAAAGCCGATCGGTTCGTATTGTTTGACCCATGTGCACACCACTAACACGGTTGATCACATGGCGTATTTTTAAATTAAAATTAGCTTTTGTACATTAAAATTAACAAAAAAATATAATCACAAAAATAAAAAAATGACATTAATATTAGAATTTATACTCAAAAGAATATTACAACTAACGCTAATGTTACCAGACCTATACAATAAAAAATGACATTAATATTAGAACTTATACTCAAAATTTAAACTAAATTTAAATTTTGTTGTATATATATTTATATTTTAAATAAATTTTGTAAAAAATTAATTAAATTTTACTTATAATTTGTTACTGATAAATATATTTATGATATTGTTGAAATAGTTGAAATAGTTAAATATATTTGAACTAAAATTTGTTAAACAATTTAAATATTTTTTTGATATTTCTTTCTCTTTAAATTTAGTTTTTAAACAATTTTAAATTTAGTTTTTAAATAGATATTTGTACGGACTAATTGAGAAAGTTTTATTCGTAATTTTTTTATTCATCTATTTTTCATTTTTTTAAACCGAGGAATTACTAATTGGCTTCGTCCATCTGGATCTATTCTTGCACATACATGAAACTAGTTGGATCTGGATGGCTTGGACAATACGTGTCAGATATGGTGGAGGACACAAGATACATAAATTTTAAGAATTATTTCATAAAATTATTTTCTACAATTTTTTTACCAAACAGTAATTTTTAACTTTTGTTATTAAAATTATTTTTCCGATGGAAGTAACCAAACGCAAAATAAGAATCTGTATATCTAGAAAGCAATTTATAATTTCTTCTTAGAAAATTGTTTCCAGAAAACTTATCCAAACAGACCCATAACTTTCATATCTTCGATAATTTTTTTAAAAATAAAATGGTCCATAATATTCATACGGGATTTTTTTTTTTTGAAAACCCATGCACACACACAATTGGGGTACTCGAACCTTACCGGCCCCTCCGGGTGTCCACTCCAATACCACTAGGCTAGAGAGCTCAGAGCCTCAGACATTCATATGTTTAGATGACTCATTTTTGAAACGTTTTGGCTAGGCTATGTTTTGATATAATTTTTAACTCAGGTTTTTTGGCTAGGCTTTTAACTCAGATTCTTGAGTGTAAATGATAGAAGTTGAATAAATGGTGTTTGGACATGCAAACTCGGAAAGTGCTTTTCAAAAAACGTTCTACAGTTGAATAAATGGTGTTTGTAATTGATAGAAGTTGAATAAATGGTGTTTGGACATGGCGTATTTTTAAATTAAAATTAACTTTGAACATTAAAATTAACAATAAAATATACTCAAAAAAATAATAAAGAATGACATTAACATTGGAACTTATACTCAAATGACCATTACAACTAAGGTTAATGTTACCAGACCTTCATTTCGATTTAAGGCCGATCGGTTAAGATTTGTTCGGTCGGTTTGACCCATATGTGCACACCACTAACCCAATTGGTCACATGGTATATTTTTAAATTGAAATTAAAATATAAACATAAAAACAATAAAATATACATTAATATTGGAAGTTTATTTTCAAATGAACATTACAACTAACGTTAATGTTAACAGACATTCGGTTCGGTTTAAAGCCGATCGGTTTATTTTGGTTCGATCAGTTTGATCCATATGTGCACGCCACTAACCCAATTGATCACATGGCATATTTTTAAATGAAATTAACTTTTGAACATTAAATTAACAATAAAATATAATCACAAAAATAATAATAAATGAAACTAACAATAAAAATATAAGACATTTCGGATATATTCCAAAAATTCATACCTAATTTTAATCCCACCGTCTTCTATGTGTATCCATCCCGGTACAAAACAAGTCAAATACACAATCTAACAATGTTTAAAGTTGCTAATTCCACATCGGAACATGTCCATCATTGCATCGGTGTTGAGTTTTTTTTGAATTAAAAAAGTGTCGAGTTTAGTTTCATGTCCTAAACTAGTAGAACGCCAACATGTAAAAATCGGCTCTGCTCGGCTCGACAGCATATGGGCTATTTGCGGTCACATTTCATGGTCTCTTTTGGGTGTTTCCATATCCACATCTTCTAAGGAGGTCTTTGGGAAGCGATAGGACCGAGAGTGGACGCTGTAAGGGTCTGTTTGGTTACAGGAAGGTGAGCCAGATCTCCTCTCTTTTTTGTAACTGGGCTGAACTCACAAGAGTTCAGCCGTTTGGTTGGTTATGGTACGCAAGTGAAAATAGGATGACAATACCCCGATTAGAGTTCCTGTACCCTGTGTTTTCCCACTTTTGACATCCAATTTTATTTTCGGATCTCGGGTTGGAACTCTCCGGAAGAGGCAGTACTGCAACTTTTTGGATCTAGGCAGAAAGTGAATTTATTTTTATTGGTGGATGAAGCATGGGGTTGCTCCGGCGAGTGGGCTGCCGCCGCGGCTGGAGCAGCCGAGAGCCTCAACGACGGCGAGTGGGCTACCGCCCAGTTGGAGCAGCCGAGAGTGCGGACTGCGGCCTGTGCGGAGGAGACCGCCGAACGAGGTCCACGTGGAGAAGACCGCCGGGCTAGGGTCGAGCATGTGCTCGTCGATCCACCGGCGCTCGTAGAGAAGAAGAAGAAGAAGAAAGAAGCAGCGGAAGAGTCCAAGAAAGATAGAGAGAGGAAGAACTAAATAGTCATAGGAAGAACTAAATAGTCACTAATTAAGAGCATCTCCAACCCTATTGTCTTGTTAAGTGTTGTGAGTCTTAGGTGGCTCATATATGGCATGAGCCACAAGACATTGTCTTGTTTATGTGGCAAAATTATATCTCAAAAGACAATGAGATAGAAAAACTTTCTCCAATGCAAAAGTATTGAGAAGACAATAAAAAGTTTTTTTTCCAACTTCCAAGGCAACTCCTCCACTTCTTCAATTTTTTTATAAATATTTCTATTCATAATTGATGATGTTGAGACAAAGTCATTGTGAAGTGCATTGTCTAGATGTAGACAACCAACTTCACATATTCTCATTGCCATGTCATTGCCATGTCAACTTCATGTTTTATTCTATATTTGCATTGGAGAAATTTTTTTGGAATGAATGTTTGTCATTCCTATGTGGCAACCATTTTTTCTAAACTCAAAATAGGGTTGGAGATGCTCTAATAGTTAGTCAGAGGAAGAACTAAATAGCCCCTAATTAATAGTCAATAATAAATTTGACCAATTAATAGGTAATTATGGTAATTAGTTTGTTTATTTTATATGGTTTTTTTAATTAATTTGTTTATTTTATCTAATAAAAATATGCAGTAACTATAAGACAACTAAAATAGTCAATAATTGATAGATAATTAGGATAATTAAATTAATAATGATAGTCAATATTTTTTTCGTTTAATTATGGTAATTAAATTAAAAATGATAGTCAATATATTTTTTTTGTTTAATAATAATAATCATCATTATTATTATTATGGTAATTAATTTAATTATTGGTTATTATATTTCTAATTCCAACATCCACTTTCAACCACCATCCAAACAACCGAACTCATTTTCTCTCCACTTTCAACTACCATCCAAACACCAAATCCATTTTTCTTCCACTTGCAGGAGACAAAAAGTACTACATCCAAACGCATTTTGGAAAGTGCCACTTTCACACTTTCAACTGCAACTCATCATGGTGTAAGTGCCACTTTCACACTTTCAAAGAGTTACATCTATCCAAACAACCCCTAAGAGTAGGACACCGAGTCCAGAGTTTCCTTCTATGCGTCCTCTTTCCTTCAAACCGCTATAAAAAAACCCTAAAAATCTCATCTTTGCTCTCATCTCATGGTGTTGTGTGGGCCGGTCTAGCCCGGGCCCGACCGTGGACCGGACCGGCCCGCCCACCTAAAAGCCCGGACCGGCCCGCTGTAGGACCGAACCGGCCCGGCCCCCCACTCCCAACCGGTTTGGGTCGGGCCTCCCCCCCCAGCCCGAGCCCGGCCCGGCCCGGACCGCTCCATTTTTTTTTTTTTAAATAGGCCCGGCCCGAATTTGGCCCGGTTGGACCGGCCCGGCCCGCTGGGACCGGTCCAGCCGACCGTTGGCCGATTTTGAATTTTTTTTTTCCAGATTTTGACCGTTGGGGGGGGGGGTTTCTTTTACCAAAATACCCCTCCCATATAGCCGTTATTAAAACGTTGGGAGGGGTATTTTGGTCATTTTTGGCCTAAAATTACCGAAATAACCCCAAAAAATTCCTATAAATAGGCCAAAAATTCTATTTTTCAAACACAACTCATTCCTCACAAATTCTCTACATTTCTCTACGGTGCTCTGGTGCTCTACTGCTTTCCCTCCCCGGTGCTCTGGTGTTCTACGACTTTCCCTCTGTAATGCCCGTAGTTCGTATCACGTATTGGAAATACGTGTACGTATTTCGGGCTCGTATTCTTGGTTTGTCATAATTAAGTTAGCCTTGGATTTTTTATTATTATTATTTATTTTTGCAAGTTGCATTTGCATGGTTCATCATGGCATTGCATTGGCTTGGTTTGGTTCGGTTTAGTGGGTTTGGCTTGGTTTGGTTTTTTTGTGGAGAACCACTCCCACCTACCACCACTTCTACCATAAATATCTATCCCACTCTCTCTCTTTCATTATTACTCATTACTCATTTCTTCTTCTCCATCTTTACTTCTCCACCTACCAGGAGAGAGTGGAGAGCTTAGGCAAGTGCATCTTGCTTCATGGAGGAACCCCATTTTTTATTGTTCCATTGTTTTTCTCATGAGTTTCTAACCCACTTTAGTACTTGTCATTTTTCATTTCCATGGTTAAATTTTTGTAGATCTAGCTTTGTGGTATTTTTGGTTCCCAGGATTTTGATCCATCAAACTTGCATATTTTGCTAAGTTGATGATCCCATGTTGCAGAAAATATTGCAAATTTGACCTATAAAATTTTGCTGAGCCGCATGGACATTTTTGCACTGAGCCGCATGGCCTATACATGCAATTGCCAGCATTTATTTTGCATGCATTATTTAATGCAATAATAACAGCCAACCGCATAGGCGTCATTATTTAATACACTAAGAATGGAATGCATCAGCACCCATGTGAGCCGCATATGCATGCAATATTTTGCATACAATATTCCAACGTGCACCTAATGCATACAATATTTTATTGCCTATATTAAAGTGCATGCATTTAATGCATTGTTCCAATGCATTTTTCTAATGCCCCCAAGAGAGCCGCATAAGGCTTAGCTTGCTTTTGCAATTGCATGCAAAAGAGCATGTTGATAGTATTGAGCCGCATATGGCAGAGGCCATGAGTTAAATTAATGCATGCAAGCTTTAGTTGCATTGCTTATATATACTAATAAGTATCTGCTTGCATTAGGCTTTGTCTTTTAGCAATTGTATTTTTTTGCTTTTCATTGGCTTGCTTTCAGCTGTGCACGTAATTATCCAAGGCCACATGGCCTGTGCAGTGTTAGCCTTGCATGCTAACACTTTAGCCGCATGGTAGTTGCAAGGAGTTAAATGCAACATGGCCGCATAGGCTTATAGGTATATTTAGACATTGCATTTGCTAAACCAATGCAACATGGCCGCATGAATTACAAGTAGATATATTATATTGTATATTATGAGCATTGTCATTTGTATGTGCTAAAGCAAATGAGCTTTAGTATATATATTATATTATATAGCATTAGACCTATTAGTCTGTTAATGAGCTTAGTATATATATTATATTAAATAGCATTAGTCTGTGTAATAATTGCTTGCATTTAGCAAGGCTTGCTAGGTTGGCCGCATAGGCCTTGGGATAGGGCTGGAGCCGCATATTCATCATTTATAATGCATGAATCAAGTGTAGCTGCATAATAATTATTTATATTAGTTACTGGTTTGCATTTTCATGCAAGCAGAGCCGCATGGCCTCTGGCCATTGTATAATATTATTATTTGCATGTGGAAATTTTGCATGGAACCTAAGGTGAGCCGCATAGGCTTTCTTTCCCCCACTATTTAATATTTTGGCCACGTGAACCATTACTTGAAGGGTTCACATGTACCTTTTCTTAATTGCATTAATTGTGGGGGTCCCACATAGCTTTTTAGTTGACTTGCTTGCTGAAGTGGGAGTTTGCATTAATAAGGGTCCCACTATCTTTTGTCTTATTTGATTTCAAGGCCTATTTATTGTTTCCTGGCCGCATGGGTGGCCTCCCACTCTCTTTGACCGCATGTTTGTTCTCCCACTTTTGGACCGCATGGGTCCCACTTTGATTGTTTTATTTGTCTGAATTGTGGTCAGAATTTCTTCCCACTCCCAACATGAAAGTTGTAGAGTTTCTCCTTGGCTTCAAGAATATATATATATATATATTATAGTATATTGTTATTTTAATTGCACAAGTTTCTTCCCTCCTTGATAATGGCATGACTTGATAGTGACCCGCCGTGGTGCACTCCCGACATGATAACTTGACCTGACAAATTTGACATGATAACTTGACATGATAATTCTTGATAGTGGCCCGCCGTGGCGCACTCTTGACATGATAAACTTGACATAATATATTCCTTGAAATGCTGTTGCGACGGCTAACACGACATAACAAGATTGAATGACCTGGACACCGTGGACGATTGTGCTTGTGCAAATAAACCCGTCTTGTCTTGCATCATGTCTAGGACGGGGATACCTGAGTACCACGGTCAGGGGCACCCACTGAAATCAACTAAGGCTAACAACTAGAATAAATCCAGTAGTCATGAAGAGATTTCCCAGCTACAGGCAATCCCGTTATCTGGGCGCCCCACTTGGGATCTGTAGCCTGCCGTCGAGTAGGGCATATTTCCAGCACACTGTCATGTGTTGCACCCTCTAAGTCACCTAAGGGTACATGCGTTTCCTGGACGATGTACCCACTTGAATTCAATCCCTAATTGCGTCCGGATAGCCTGGATGGTCTGCAGGGCTTGTGGCTGTGGAATAATCTCACTGCATCTTGCTAGTAATTAGGTCTGTGATAACCCTAGTTAGTTAAGTATCAAGCCGTACTTATTGTTTGGCCGTGAAATGTTGGATGAAGTTCAACCAGTCTAGCCTTGTCTTGATCATGTACAAGATTGTTACTTGACCTGATTTCTTATATTTATCTTGCCGATAAATGGTGGGAGAAACCAAGTTCCGTTCAGACGAAGGGTTACAACCCCGGTCCTTGTTTGGTTTACGGGTTGAAACCTGGCTATCTGAATAGTCCCATGGTTATCCCATCGTATATCACCTGTCATGTTTTCCTTAATTGCTGTCTTTATTTTATATTATTACTTTTGTGCTGATTGCTAGTTTTAGTTCCTAAGTGAAGCCTCCTTTGTGGCACTTGCTCTTTCTGGGATCTGATCCAGCTGGTTTTGTATGGCCAGATACCAGAGCAGCTCCAGAGGATCTATCGAATCTCCAGCCACATGGTGACTACTAGACGGAATCCTGGCAACGAGTGGGTTATTTTTGGCTCTTCCACTTTATTATAAAATTATTCTTTTGAGGCGTTTAGCCGCCGAGCCAGTGTTAGCTCGTGTACATTTTTACTTACTGTCTGCTACGGGCTGTAACATGATTGGCAACCTAGGGTTGATCATGTATGACTAAAACTCTTGCTAGTCCTCACATTTTGTAACGACTAGCTTCATGATCAGCTGGATATGTAATGTTTGGGACGCCTTACTATTGTATATTTGGTGATCTTACATCTTGTAACTCTATTTACTTGCTTGTGATTGAGACACTAGGCTTGTTATTGACCTTAAGAGACTGATGGCTTGTAGATAAACCCTCATATATCTAGACAGTCGTGACCGTATAGTGGAGTGGATCCTATTTCATTATACGTAGCTGGCTATGTCTGCCCCCGCTCTCCAGTATTCTGGTTCTGGGGCGTGACATGGTTTAAGTGGTGGCCCATGCAGGTCTTGTGAATCAAGATATGTGAGGGTTTACCGAATAGATGTCTCAATCAGTACTCGTCCTTGATCTCTGCTCGTATCCTCTTGATCTCTGAAAATTCTTGTCCTGATCACATGCTTGTAATCGTTGATCTGTCTTGGTCCTTCCTTATTGTTCCCTATGTCGTCTTCTTCAGCGGCATTGAACCTGAACCTGCCGATCAGCAAGGCGGAACGTCTCCCGTGGACCAGCAGCAACCAGAAGATCAGGTCCAGCACTCAGGAGCAGCCTCTCGAGTCATGCCTACCGGGGATCCAGAGCCACCAGTTCAGCCAGTTCAGCCTACAGAGCCTGATGATGGTACTTTGGTAGGTCTCATCAGGACATTGTTAGCTTTCCAAGATCGCCGAGGAGATGCCTTGCAACAGGCAGTGGCAGATGCTTTGAACAGAGACGGTCATCCAAGGAACAATACAGCGAACAGTTTCAAGCGCCTGAACCCTCCATTCTTCGATGGCAGTGAAGATGCTATCGCTGCTGATGCATGGCTCCAGGATACTGAAGTCATTCTAGAGGCAGCCAAGACCCCGGAAGATGAGAAGGTGGCCGTGGTGCGTCTGCAGTTATTGGATCTTGCCCGCAGCTGGTAGGCAGCACAGGCCATGGGATTAGTGGCCCCTATTCCATGGGTACTATTCAGAGAGAGATTCCAGACGAAGTACTTCGATGCGGTGGCTCGGTACGATCTACAGACCAGGTTCACCAATCTGAAGCAAGGAGGCAGGACGGTCGACGGGTATACGGCCGAGTTCTCCAGGCTTAGTCGGTTTGCTCCCACCTTGGTGGCGACCGAGTTTGACAGAGCCCAGCAGTTCCAGCAGGGGCTCCACCTCGAGATTTTGTTGGCAGTGGAACAGTTTGAGCACCAGACTTTTGATGCAGTGTTGAGGGCAGCTAGGAGGCACGAGTATACCTCCCACAGGATAGTGGACAGGACCGGAGGTCGAAAGCGATCTCACGGCCAGATGACCCAGTTGACAGTACCAGCCCCAGCAGTCAGGGCTTTGACAATTGGAACTCCGAGGCAGGCAGCCTCAGTGACGTCAGTCACGTCCCATCAGCAGCAGAAGCAGAAGCAGTCTTCCGTAATGGGCTGCACTCATTGTGGAAAGCCAGGACACGTTGTTTCGGAGTGTCACAGAGCACAGGGATTGTGCTTGGCTTGTGGAGCACCGGACCACAAGATAGGGTCCTGTCCGAATAGGGCCAGTTTATCATCGGCCCAGACTAGTCCCTCGGTAAGGGGACCAGCCCCAGTCCAGCAACAGCAGCAGCAGTATCCCTTGCCGAGGCCATTGCCGCCTCAGGCCCAAGTGTTTCAGCAGCAGTACCAGCCTCTGAGGCCATTGCCGCCTCAGGCCCTAGCCTTCCAGCTACAGAGATCCCAGCAGTATGCCCAGGTCCAAGCTCAGATCCAGAACCGGCAGAGAGGTTCCTAGCAGGATATCTTTTCTCTTTCTCGTGCCTTCGAATTCTTTGCTTACATACATGATTGCATGATTGATTGCTTAGTATAGCTTGCCTGTGATTAGTATAGCTTGCCCTTACCACTCTAGCCTCTTGATTAAATTCCGAGGACGGAATTCTTTTAAGGTGGGTAGAGTTGTAATGCCCGTAGTTCGTATCACGTATTGGAAATACGTGTACGTATTTCGGGCTCGTATTCTTGGTTTGTCATAATTAAGTTAGCCTTGGATTTTTTTATTATTATTAATTATTTTTGCAAGTTGCATTTGCATGGTTCATCATGGCATTGCATTGGCTTGGTTTGGTTCAGTTTAGTGGGTTTGGCTTGGTTTGGTTTTTTGTGGAGAACCACTCCCACCTACCACCACTCCCACCATAAATATCTATCCCACTCTCTCTCTTCCATTATTACTCATTACTCATTTCTTCTTCTCCATCTTTACTTCTCCACCTACCAGAAGAGAGTGGAGAGCTTAGGCAAGTGCATCTTGCTTCATGGAGGAACCCCATTTTTTATTGTTCCATTGTTTTTCTCATGAGTTTCTAACCCACTTTAGTACTTGTCATTTTTCATTTCCATGGTTAAATTTTTGTAGATCTAGCTTTGTGGTATTTTTGGTTCCCAGGATTTGATCCATCAAACTTGCAAATTTTGCTAAGTTGATGATCCCATGTTGCAGAGAATATTGTTTGGTCCAAATTTGACCTATGAAATTTTGCTAAGCCGCATGGACATTTTTGCACTCAGCCGCATGGCCTATACATGCAATTGCCAGCATTTATTTTGCATGCATTATTTAATGCAATGATAACAGCCAACCGCATAGGCGTCATTATTTAATGCACTAAGAATGGAATGCATCAGCACCCATGTGAGCCGCATATGCATGCAATATTTTGCATACAATATTCCAACGTGCACCTAATGTATACAATATTTATTGCCTATATTAAAGTGCATGCATTTAATGCATTGTTCCAATGCATTTTTCTAATGCCCCCATGAGAGCCGCATAAGGCTTAGCTTGCTTTTGCAATTGCATACAAAAGAGCATGTTGATAGTATTGAGCCGCATATGGCAGAGGCCATGAGTTAAATTAATGCATGCAAGCTTTAGTTGCATTGCTTATATATACTAATAAGTATCTGCTTGCATTAGGCTTTGTCTTTTAGCAATTGTATTTTTTTGCTTTTCATTGGCTTGCTTTCAGCTGTGCACGTAATTATCCAAGGCCGCATGGCCTGTGCAGTGTTAGCCTTGCATGCTAACACTTTAGCCACATGGTAATTGCAAGGAGTTAAATGCAACATGGCCACATAGGCTTATAGGTATATTTAGACATTGCATTTGCTAAACCAATGCAACATGGCCGCATGAATTACAAGTAGATATATTATATTGTATATTATGAGCATTGTCATTTGTATGTGCTAAAGCAAATGAGCTTTAGTATATATATTATATTATATAGCATTAGACATATTAGTCTGTTAATGAGCTTAGTATATATATATTATATTAAATAGCATTAGTCTGTGTAATAATTGCTTGCATTTAGCAAGGCTTGCTAGGTTGGCCGCATAGGCCTTGGGATAGGGCTGGAGCCGCATATTCATCATTTATAATGCATGAATCAAGTGTAGCTGCATAATAATTATTTAATATTAGTTACTGGTTTGTATTTTCATGCAAGCAGAGCCGCATGGCCTCTGGCCATTGTATAATATTATTATTTGCATGTGGAAATTTTGCATGGAATCTAAGGTGAGCCGCATAGGCTTTTTTTCCCCCACTATTTAATATTTTGGCCACGTGAACCATTACTTGAAGGGTTCACATGTACCTTTTCTTAATTGCATTAATTGTGGGGGTCCCACATAGCTTTTTAGTTGACTTGCTTGCTGAAGTGGGAGTTTGCATTAATAAGGGTCCCACTATCTTTTGTCTTATTTGATTTCAAGGCCTATTTATTGTTTCCTGGCCGCATGGGTGGCCTTCCACTCTCTTTTACCGCATGTTTGTTCTCCCACTTTTGGACCGCATGGGTCCCACTTTGATTGTTTTATTTGTCTGAATTGTGGTCAGAATTTCTTCCCACTCCCAACATGAAAGTTGTAGAGTTTCTCCTTGGCTTCAAGAATATATATATATATATTATAGTATATTATTATTTTAATTGCACAAGTTTCTTCCCTCCTTGATAATGGCATGACTTGATAGTGACCCGCCGTGGTGCACTCCCGACATGATAACTTGACCTGACAAATTTGACATGATAACTTGACATGATAATTCTTGATAGTGGTCCGCCGTGGCGCACTCTTGACATGATAAACTTGACATGATATATTCCTTGAAATGCTGTTGCGACGGCTAACACGACATGACAAGATTGAATGACCTGGACATCATGGACGATTATGCTTGTGCAAATGAACCCGTCTTGTCTTGCATCATGTCTAGGACGGGGATCCCTGAGTACCACGGTCAGGGGCACTAAAATCAACTAAGGCTAACAACTAGAATAAATCCAGTAGTCATGAAGAGATTTTCCAGCTACAGGCAATCCCGTTATCTGGGCGCCCCACTTGGGATCTGTAGCCTGCCGTCGAGTAGGGCACATTTCCAGCACATTGTCATGTGTTGCACCCTCTAAGTCACCTAAGGGTACATGTATTTCCTGGACGATGTACCCACTTGAATTCAATCCCTAATTGCGTCCGGATAGCCTGGATGGTCTGCAGGACTTGTGGCTGTGGAATAATCTCACTGCATCTTGCTAGTAATTAGGTCTGTGATAACCCTAGTTAGTTAAGTATCAAGCCGTACTTATTGCCTGGCCGTGAAATGTTGGATGAAGTTCAACCAGTCTAGCCTTGTCTTGATCATGTACAAGATTGTTACTTGACCTGATTTCTTATATTTATCTTGCCGATAAATGGTGGGAGAAACCAAGTTCCGTTCAGACGAAGGGTTACAACCCCGGTCCTTGTTTGGTTTACGGGTTGTAACCTGGCTATCTGAATAGTCCCATGGTTATCCCATCGTATATCACCTGTCATGTTTTCCTTAATTGCTGTCTTTATCTTATATTATTACTTTTGTGCTGATTGCTGGTTTTAGCTCCTAAGTGAAGCCTCCTTTGTGGCACTTGCTCTTTCTGGGATCTGACCCAGCTGGTTTTGTATGGCCAGATACCAGAGCAGCTCCAGAGGATCTACCGAATCTCCAGCCACATGGTGACTACTAGACGGAATCCTGGCAACGAGTGGATTATTTTTGGCTCTCCAACTTTATTGTAAAATTATTCTTTTGAGGCGTTTAGCCGCCGAGCCAGTGTTAGCTCGTGTACATTTTTACTTACTGTCTGCCTACGGGCTGTAACATAATTGGCAACCTAGGGTTGATCATGTATGACTAAAACTCTTGCTAGTCCTCACATTTTGTAACGACTAGCTTCATGATCAGCTGGATATGTAATGTTTGGGATGCCTTACTATTGTATATTTGGTGATCTTACATCTTGTAACTCTATTTACTTGCTTGTGATTGAGACACTAGGCTTGTTATTGACCTTAAGAGACTGATGGCTTGTAGATAAACCCTCATATATCTAGACAGCCGTGACCGTATAGTGGAGTGGATCCCATTTCATTATACGTAGCTGGCTATGTCTGCCCCCGCTCTCCAATATTCTGGTTCTGGGGCGTGACACCCTCCCCGTTGCTCTACGGCTTCCCGATCTCCCTCCCAACTCCATTCCGGCTCTACGGCTTCCCGATCTTCCTCTCAATCCCTTACTTTCTTCTAACGTAGTTTACTTTATTTTATTTTATATATGGCTGGTGAAGGTTCAAACCCACCTGATCTTGCTGGACAGACTTACCAATATTTTAGTAATTTTTTTGTCGGTGATAAAATTCCACCTGAGCAAGTAGCCACCCATCCGATTCCGGAGGGGTGCCAACCATCTCCTCCAGAAGTAGCTAGTACCACCCAACGTCCTGAAAAGAAAAAAGGTCTAAGTATTGGGATTATTTTACTTTGATTTTTGAAACTAATCCTGATGGTTCGTTTGTTTTAGATGCCAAGGGTGAACCGAAACCGTACAAGGCGTAATGCAAAAAATGTTGCAACCAGTACGCATGGAAGAAGGGCGGTGGCACCGGGACCATATCCAGACACTACGACACTTGCTACGGGAAGGACACACTTCAAGCGTCCCAAACTCAAATAAGCTTCGGCGCCACCGGTTCTTCAATTGGTAACTTTACTTACTCAGCTGCTCGGCATAAAATTGAATTAACTAAACATATTATTCGTGACGAACTTCCTTTCACGACGGGTGAAAGCGAATCTTTACGAGATTATGTATCACTTTCTCTAAACCCCTCCTTTACTAAAGTGAGTAGGCAACAAGCTCGAAAGGAGGCTATTCGTCTCTTTAACGAGCAGAAAGCCACTTTGAAAGCGGATTTTCAAAATGTTAGTAAGTTGGCTATTACTTCTGATATTTGGACTACTAAATGGAGTTATGCTTATATTTGTATTACTGCACACTATATAGATGCACAATGAATGTTGCAAAAACGCATCATCTGTCTTAAACTTATAGAATGTCCACACACGGGGGCTGTAATTTCAAGTAAGATTTCAAGACACGTGCGTGAATATGATATTCACCATAAAATTTTTTCTATCTCTTTGGACAATGCATCAAACAATAATGCTGCTATGTCTTCTTTGTCAGCAATTTTTCAGCCTATTTTAGAAGGTAGACTTATGCATGTTAGGTGTGCTTGCCATATAATTAACTTAGTTTGTTAAAGAATGTTTAAAAATTTTTGAACCACATTTAGACACTCTGCGACAATGCTTGCTCCACCTAAACTCGTCTCCAAGTAGACAACAAAGTTTTGCATGCACTTGCGCACATTTTGGTATGACTTTTAGAAGATTTGTGAAGGATATACCAAATAGGTGGAACTCCACCTACTTGATGTTGAAATCTGCAATTCCTTTTAAGAGTGCTATTACATATTATTGTACTTCGGATGTCACCTTTGACTATCAGGTTACTGCTGATGATTGGGTAGCAGCTGAAAGTGTTTGTGAATTTTTAGAAGTTTTTTACAATGATACATTAACTCTTTCTGGTGTTTATTATCCCACATCTTGCTTAGCTTTACGTGAACTTTGTAACATGTCTTATTTATTTTCTAAATATAGAGATTATCCAAATTTTGAATATGCGGTGAGAAATATGGAAGCCAAATTCAAGAAATATTGGGGTGAAGTACCTCTTTTATATTGTTTGGCTTCCATATTTGATCCTACAATCAAATTGGATGGTGTAGAGGTTTTATTAGATGGATATGGAGAATATATGGGTATAGACGTTACTGACATGAAGGCAGAAGTTAAAGTTGCTTTGGACAGGTTAGTTATACTGTACGAAGAAGGAGCAACGTCGACCCGACCAACTCAGGAGGGGCTAGTAGTAGCTCCGGCTTGGCGTCTAAGCTATCAGCAGCCGGTCGCATACTACAAAGGAAGAAACAAAAGCAATCTTCCCAACCTACTCAAGAGTTGTCTGCTTACCTTAACTCTTATCAAGACGAAGATGAGACTCCAGATCACTTCACCGTTTTAGAATGGTGGAAGAGACACGACAAGAGATTTCCTGTGCTTTCTAACATAGCACGTGATCTACTGATGGTTCCGGTGTCGACGGTAGCATCGGAGTCCTGTTTTAGGGCAAGTTCGAGGATGTTGAGCGATATGAGGAGCCGCTTGAAGCCCGATATTTTGGAAGCAATCGTGTGCGTACAAGATTGGATGAATGCCGATAGAAGAACACAAAACCAGAAAGATGAAGAAGATCATGACGTCCACGAGCTGGATTTGGAATCGCTTTCATTGCATGAAGGCGAACAACAATGAGGCTACGGTGCAAGGTATTAGGTATGTACATTTAAACTTATACATTTCAATTTTAAATTTTAACTTATACTTTCAAAAACTATTTTTTATTTTTTACTTATACTATTCAAATTTTTAATTTTAACTTATACTATTCAAATTTTAACTTATACTTTCAAAAACTATTTTTTACTTTAAAAAAAATATTTTTTAACTCCGCCTATGCCAAACAAGCATTTGCCGGTCCCAAGCCCGGATAAAGGAAAAGGGAGAAATATTTTTTTTTTTTAATTTTTATAAAGATTTGTAATATTTGTATAAACATTTTTGTATAAACATTTGTATATATTTGTATAAACATTTGTATTACAAACAATTACTAAATTATTAACATTTTTGTATTACTAAATTATAAACATTTTTGTATTACTAAATTATAAACATTTATATACATATTTTGTATAAACATTTTATAAACATTTTTGTATTACTATTCAAATTACATTTTATAAACATTTTCTTCTTATACTATTTAAATTACAAACTTTTGTATTAAAAATTTATATTAAAATTTTTCAAAAATATAACATATTCCTAAATTAAAATTAAGTTACAATTTTTTAAAATTAAAATACAAAAGGAAATGTTTAAAAAACCAAATTAAAAAAAACTGTTAAAAAAAAAACTTTCAAATAAACCGGGCCGATCCGGTTCACCCGGCCTGAACCAGCCCGAACCGACCAAGGCCCGGACCGGCCCTCACTTTATCCGGTCCACTGGGCCGGGCTGGGTCGGGATTAGCCAAACCGGGCCGGGCTTGGCCCGGACCGCAAATAACACTGGGCCGGTCCTGGACCGGCCCGAACCCGGTCTGGCACGTAGCCTTTGGACCGTGGGCCGGCCCGGACCGGCCCGAAAAAACCTTGACTCTCATCGAAATCCTAATTTCCTCGTTGATTGTGGAAGGATCTCTCGTGTTCTTCACGATTCTGATCGAGGAAATTTTTATTTATTTTCCTTTTTTATTAGGCTCCTGGCTTCGGTTTAGATCAGAAAAATCGAATCTTTCAAAAAATTGAGGCATTTTGAGCCCAGATTTGGGAGAAATTGTTGGGAATTTGAAGGCGTTGGTGGATTGATTCCGTTCGAACGACTAAAAAAAGAAATGATCTTTGAAGAGTTTAAGCTTGGTATGATCCAAAATGAAGAACAGAGCTGACGAAGAAGTAGTAGACAACTTTCCTCCGTCCCCAAAGAAGGTCGACCGGGCTCGTTAAGGCCGTCTCGACCCTCGTCATCTTCATAGCCGGGATCGTCCTGGGCCTCTCGACTAGCGCCCACTTCACCCGCTACTTCACGACCCGCTCCGAGCTCTTCTTCCCGAGGACCACATACGCCGTGAGATGTGACAAGGAGTGCTCAGGGATGGAGCGGTTCGTGTCGCCGCCCCGCCTGGCGTACGTGATGACCGACGACGAGCTCTTCTGGAGGACGTCGATGGCGCCAAGGAGGGAAGAGTTTAAATTGTTAGCTTAAAAATTTTGGAATTTATACTTGGATGCATAATTATTGTTATATATACATAGATGCACAAAATATTAAATTGGATGGACGAAAGAGAGAGTAAATATGAGTTAATTTAGGGTGTTCATTGAAAAAATTAAAGTGAAGAATGACCTACACTAGCAAGTTACCAAGAGGTCAAAAGTCAAAATCAACATTAAATGATGTTCCCTCTCTTTTATTCAATCCGAACCATTGGATCAACATCCAATGGTTCAGATTTTGGATGTATCGAAACAAATTTTTTCATGGGATGTATTGTAGAAGGACATATATATATATATATATATATATATATATATATATATATATATATATATATATATAGCCCAAGAAATGATCACATGTATGAAATTCCCATCTAGAAAGGGAAACGTCGCCATTAAACTTAACATGGAAAATACGATCGTCTCACTACAAGAATAAGGGCTTTTCTTGATGGTGATTCCCCGTCAAGAAATGGGTATCTTGACGGTTGCAGATCCGTCAACTAGGTCGGATTCAAAAAAAGACCCCCCTTTTCTTGACGGTCGCTGACAGGGCTTTTCTTGACGGTATTTGGCCGTCATATTAAGTTGTTTTCTTGACTGTTTTTAGCCGTCAAGATAGCAGTTCTTAGAAACCGTCAACATAGGCAATTCATGAATTAGGTTTTCAGGACCTTCGGATTCTTGGAAGCTTGGATCAGCATCATCTTCCGTTCGATCAGCAACCCATAGTTCTCCACCATCATCAACGGTCAAGTAGCAGGTTTCTTCCCAGCCAGCCGTGGGGTCAGACAAGGTGACCCTCTCTCACCCACTATCTTCATCATCGCGATGGAGGCGCTCAGCAGAAATCTCAAAAATATGCCCAACACTCCCAGATTCTACCACTACCACGCTACTACCGGATGCCCTTTGATCACGCACTTGGCCTACGCCGATGACATTCTCATTTTTCTTCTCTAGCGATATCAAATCTGTTGAGGTGGTTTACAAGACGCTTGAGAAATACTCTAGATGCTCGGGCCAGCGGATCAACACCAACAAAAGCGTCATATACACTCACCACAAAGCAGACATAACCCACTCAACGGCACTCTCCAACCTCACTTCCTTCTCTACTGCATATCCGCCTTTCTCCTACTTGGGTTGCCCGTTGGTCTATGGTAAATCCAACTCAGGCATCTTCGCGAATCTTGTTAGCAAAATAAGAGCTAAAATTGAGGGATGGCACAACGCTACCTTATCCCTAGGTGGCAAGCTGATACTGATCAAACATGTTCTATCCTCCATCCCCATCTATACCCTTGTCGTTTGTGCCCCCCGAAAAAAGTTCTTTACGTGCTAGAATCTCTATTCGCCAACTTCTTTTGGGGCTACACTGATGGTAAGGACAAGAACCACTGGGCCGGCTGGGACACTATGGCCAAACCCACCGAGAAGGGAGGGCTGGGCTTCGGCAGACTCCTCCACTTCGTCGATTCATACTCCATGAAGCTGTGGTGGAAGCTAGGTACAGACCATTCGCTTTGGTCTAGGTTCATGAGGGCGAGATATTTCAGATTCTCCCATCCCATGACCGTCGTAGCCAACACCAGATCCTCAGCGAATTGGCGACGTATCCTACACGGGCGTCACCTCGCAGAACCCCTCATTAGCCTCAAGCTAGGCGACGGCCGTTCGTCAATGTTCCATGAACGTTGGTTTGGGGCCGAGGTTGTCCTGCAACCACAGAACTTTCGCCCTCGTGAGATCCGGGACCTTTGTGACTGTAAAGCTGGCTGGAGGTGGGACAGTGTGACTATACGGCTTGGTGCAGAGGCGGCCACTAGCATAGCAGCCGCGGACTTACGAATCGTCGATGCTCCGAATTTATTGTGGTGGTCGCCAAACCCATGCGGCTCTTTTTCTTTATCGTCGGCCAAAAAAGTGGCAAGGGGCATTGGTGTCCCTTCCCCCTATACCGCACCTTTTTGGCAGGCTTGCATCCCAATCAAATGGTCTATTCTGATTTGGAGAGCCCAGCGGCGGAAACTCCCTGCCGATGACATCCTAACCTTCTTCGGATACAGCCTGGCTTTGCGGTGCCACTGCTGTACATCACGCCAAACAGAAACCGTCAAGCACATCCTTACCTCCGACGACCTCGCGACACAGATGTGGATGAGCCTTTCTACCAAATGCCGGCTAGAACATCAGCAGGGCGGCCTGAACGATCTCTTGGCCAACTGGAGCAGGTCTCATGGGCACCAGATCATTGTGGCCATCGGAATTTGGGCCCTGTGGAAGAATCGAAACAAATAGAGGTATAAAGGGCGCCAATACAACACTGAACAACTGATCAGGGAGGCGTCCAGACAGGTGCACAAAGCCGCCTGGCACTGCCGTCACTCTCCAGCAAGCTTTTGGGAGGCTTTGGCTTTTATCGGCAGATAGCATGCGGTAGGGCTCATTGCCGTTTTGGATAGCGGGCATCCCTTGACGCGATTGCCGTTTTTTCCTGGTTTTTTTGCTGTCTTTTCGTGCGTGGTGCGTTACTTGTATAGGCTTCGGCATTTTGTGCCTGATACATCAATAAAAGTCTCTTCTTCAAATATATATATATATATATATATATATATATATATATATATATATATATATATATATATATATATATATACATATCTATAAGAATGAACTTCATGTCTCTGCTTCTTCTTCCTGAGTTCCCTTTCCTTCCCCGCCTGGGAAGCCCATAGGGCTTCCCCTTTCCGGCTCTCCTCCGGTGGTTGGTGTCTGCCGATGGCCCATCCTTGGTCGGTCGACTGCGTGGAGTTGATCTGTCAACTCTACCCCCCATTTGCCCCCTCATCCCGTTCTCCCCCTCTACTCCCCATCCGCTCTCCAGCCTCCCAGTCTAGAACCCACCCCCCGGCGTCCGCCCCTTCGGTTTTTAGCTACCCTCCGCCTTCTTCCGTTCTCCACACCCCTCACCTGTGCCCACATTCGCAGCTCCTGCGTCCGCCTCGGCTGGTCGACCGGCATCCGTGTTCGCTCGCCGCTCCCATCCTCTTCACAAGCTCCCCACCGCACACTTGCCCATTCTCGATCCAGTTCGAAATTCAAACGGAGCAGTCTTCTCCTCGGAGGGGTCGCCCACCTGCGGTGCAGGCTCTAGGGGACTTCCCTACTGGCATCACGTGGACGGTTCAGTCAACCTACTCCACGTGGTAGGCCATCCTCATTTGTTTTCTGTTGAGCGTAATCTTCCAACGCCCGCAGTTTATCCCGGTGGGGCCCACCCCCTAGGGTTTTTATGCGCCAGGCCTAACCGCTCATCCCTCTGGTGCGACCTCCCCTTTCGTTGAGTTTTACGCGCCTGCCTCTCAGTTTTACGCGCCTGCGCCTGCTTCTCAATTTTATGCGTCTGTCTCTCAGTTTTACGCACCTGCGCCTGCCTCTCAGTTCGCGCTTCCAGTGGATGGTGCCTCTCCCTTCCCTTAGCGCGAGCTTGGGCCTCAGTAGCCGCCGCCACCCACACGTCCTCCTCTATGCAGTATTCCTCCGATGCCCCGCTGAGCGGGTCGATTTCCCCCTCCGTCCCTCTCGGGGTCCCCGCCGGTTGCCCTGAGGGCCCCACTCTGTCGTCTCTCGTCGACTCCATCGCACTCGAGGCCCCCGATTCCCTACCAGGCTCCAGCTCGATCACCCCTCCCCTCATCTCCCCCTCCTCCGTAGCCACCCCGGCTTCTAGCTCGTTGTCCTTCGGTCAGGTGCCTCCCCCTCCCCCCATAGTTTCGGCGAGTCAGCTCGCCTCTGGCGGCACGGAGAGAGGTAGCCCTTCCCAGGCGACCCAGGCGGCCCATCCTCTCCTGGGCGCAGATAGATCGTTTGAGGCGCCACCCCTTGTGCTCGGTGAGATCTCTGGATCCTTGGGCCCTTCTCCCTGTCCCGGGCAGTCTCCTTCCCAGGCTGCTCTTCCGTCCCCTACGGAGAGATTCGGGACCCTCCCTCGTCTGGTACAGCTCAGCTTTCCTACACTGCCAAGTTGCGCCCGGACTTAGCGTCAGCCAAAGGTCTCCTTTTTCTGGACGTCCCTCTCCCAGACATTGAGTACTCCCAGGAGTCCTCAATGCCTTTGGTTCCGTTTTCCGAAGCGGAACTGTCATCTCTTTCATCCTCTTTTCCCCACACTTTTATCCTCAAATTTTCGAACGGCTGCCCCAAACTCTCCAGGGTGCAGGAGACGATTTCCAGTTGGAGACTCTCAGCGGAATACCGTATGGCCCCACTCGACCCTAGATATATTCTTCTCCACCTATCATCCGATAGCGATCACAGGACCGTATGGTCCAAAGGAACATGCAGAATAGATTCCCACCAGATAAAGATCATCAAGTGGTCAGCGGGCTTTAGCACCAAAGAAGACTTATTGCAGGTCGCCGCCTGGGTGACCCTGCCTAATCTACCTCTCATCTGCTTTTTTCCAGCAGCGCTTAGGCGTATAGCAAACTCCTTCGGAACATATATAGCCACAGCGCCTAAGATCAACAACCTTACCAAGGCTTACTATGCCAAAATTTGTGTGGAACTCGACATCAACAACGAACCTCCCAATTTAATCTCTATCGAGCTGGGCAACCAAACCCACACCCAACAAATCCTCTATGACAACTATATCATGTTCTGCAACTACTGCCATTTAAGAGGTCACCTCCCTAAGCACTGCCACCGTCTTCACCCGGAACTAAAAAAGAAAGCTCCCCAGAACGACAACCAACCATCAAAGGGAAGGACTCCCAAGCCACCCCTCCTACCTCTTCCAAACTCACACACTCGATTTGAATCCAGCGACGGGAAGTCAAAGAAAAGTGAATCCCCCAGTAAAGCCTTGATCCCCTTCAACACCCAAGCCATAACTCTCTCCAACCAATTCGATGCTCTCGATTCAGGAATCACGAAATCGGAGACTGAATCCCCCAAGTCGACCGTGCTCCCATCGAGTCGCCCACCAACCCGGAGGATGTAGAGGCGACCACGGCCACCGTTGACCCAGATTAACAACAAACCAACGAAGACACGGTGGAAGAATCCCTAGCAATCCTAGGACCAGACCCAGTGCAGAGAGGACTACAGGTCCTAGCAGCAGGCTATCCTCTACAGCAGACTATTCTTCGGATAGGGAATGTCAATGACTCTATAGTGATTCCTCCCGAGAATCCGACCCTGGACTCCGTAGGGGAATCAGTAATCCCTTCCCCGAACCCACAAGAGCAATCTATCAGCGAACCCACCATCTCGTCAAAGACAGGAGCACCAGTTACTGAGGCCAAGGTCAAACAAGGTATAGCAGAAACCTCAACAATCCAAACTAGATCCGCTGCCAAGCGGATCAAAAAACCTACCCACAACATCCTTAATGCTTAACATCCTCTCCTGGAATGTCCGTGACCTGGCGAACAAACCCACAATAAGGAGAATAACTACTCTTCAAAAAATCCATAAGATCGACGTCCTCATTATTCTCGAACCCATAATTCCCTCCAAAAGATTAAAATCTATCCAGTTGCAACTAGGCCTCCCCATGGCCATAGCAGGTAGATACGACATTTGGATCCTCTGCACAGAAGACGTCAACTTGGGAGTCATCCAGGACTCCGAGCAGGCCCTCTCCTGCTGGTTTTAACACCCCATGATCCCGGAGCGCGCCATCATCTCCGCGGTCTACGACAGCTGTGATATCGCAGAGAGAAAATACCTCTGGAACGACCTACTTGACATCAACCCCCACCACAGCAACACACCATGGCTCTGCATTGGGGACTTTAACGCGGTTACTTGCAGAGAAGAGGAAATCGATGGTCGCCCCCCTCCCATGCCGGCCATGCAAGATTTCAACAACTCTATCTTTAATGCTCATCTTGAACCCCTTCAGTTCACAGGCAATGCCTTTACCTAGTGCAACATGTAGGAGGGCGATCGTCGATAATACTCCCGGCTGGACAGGGCCCTCATGAACGCCTTCTGGAATGGAATGGGGTTCACTAGCTACCTGTCCCACCTTAATTCCTCTGAATCTGACCATGCCCCTCTGCTGGTTGAAATTAAAAATAATACCAATCCATTCAAAAAAAACTTCCAATTCCTCGACTTCTGGACAAAGCACCCACAATTTCTAGACATCGTGATGGAAGCGTGGAACCGCGAGGACTCTCCCAACCCCCTCTATAGAGTGAGCAACAAGCTCAAAGCTACGAGAAGATCTCTGTCCTATTGGAGTAAACAAGCCTATGGGGACATCTTTTAAGCCGTTCGGGTTCCTGAGGACGACGTCACCCGTGCCGAAGCCAGGTTCGCCACGGACCGCTCCTTAGAGGCCAGGAAAGCACTGAAACTCACCAAGGCTATGCTCAAATTCAGGCTCAAAGTGGAGACTAATTTCTGGAAGCAAAAAGCGAGGTTGAAATGGGACAACAAGTGGGATAAAAACTCAAAATATTTTATAACTGCATCATCGGTCGCAGACAGAAACTTTCGATTCACAATACCGCCGACGACAACGGGAACATCATCACTGACCAAAAGGGCATTCAAGCAGCTGCCACTAATTTCTATTCCAATCTATTCTCCAAAGAGACAGTTCATAAAGATAGCGCGTTCCTTGATCAAATCCCCCTCCTCGTCAATGCCACCGATAAAGCCCAGTTGGAATGCGCCCCTACTGCCCAGGAGGTGAAAGATGCTGTATGGGCTCTTAACGAGCATAGTGCTCCAGGCTCGGACGGTTTTTCAGGGGTTTTCTTCCGCACATGCTGGGATATTATCCAACATGACATCACCGAAGCGGCTATTGCTTTCCTCGAAGGTGCCACTTACCCCAAAGCCATATCGAGCGCAAGCTGATCCTTATCCCGAATAAAGATAATCCGGAGTCCTTTCGCGACTTTCGCCCCATCAGCTTGTGCAACTTCACTAACAAGATCATCTCCAAGATCATCGCAACCAGAATGGCAGGAATTCTTCCCAAGATCATCCCCGAGGAGCAAAGTAGGTTTGTTCGTGGGAGAAACATCCAGGACAATATTATGCTGGCCCAAGAGTTAATCACCTGCATGAAATTCCCAGTAAGAGGGGGCAACATCGCAGTCAAAATTGACATGGAGAAAGCTTATGACAGACTGGATTGGCAATTCATGATCTGGGTCTTCAGGGCTTTCGGATTCTCGAAAACCTGGACCAACATCATATGGAGATCCATTAGCAACTCCTGGTTCTCTATGGTCATCAACGGTCAAGTTCAAGGGTTTTTCAAATCCAACCGAGGGGTTAGACAGGGCGATCCTCTATCATCTATTGTCTTCATCATCGCAGCAGACGCTCTGAGCAGGAACCTTAACAACATGGTCAGAACCCCGAACTTCCAACACTACCACACATCCAGCGGATGCCCCATCATCACCCATCTGGCATTCGCCGATGATTTACTCATATTCTCCTCCGGGGATGAAGAAGCGGTGGAAGTGGTCTACAACACCCTGCAGCGGTATGCTAGATGCTCCAGACAAAAGATCAATACTTCTAAGAGTGTTATTTACGCCCACCACAACATCAAGAGAGAGCACGCTAGTATCCTTGCCAACTTAACATCCTTTTCTGTTGACCATCCTTCGTTCAAATATCTCGGAAGCCCTCTTGTATATGGGAAATCCAACGTGGGCATCTTTGAGAATTTGATCTCGAGAATCAGGAAAAAACTTGAAGGGTGGCATAATGCCACGCTATCCCCCAACGGTAAGATGACCCTCATCAATCACGTGCTCACATCTATCCCCATCCATACTCTGGCGGCATGCTCCCCGTCCAAGAAGGTTCTCTCTTTGATCGAAAAGATTTTTAGTAATTTCTTCTGGGGGCACTACGACGGCAAAGACAAGCATCACTGGGCTAGCTGGGACACCATGGCCCATCCGACTGTCGACGGGGGGCTGGGATTTACCAAACTTACTCA